>VMDR010021637.1:0-16743 GCA_007922815.1 Macrotus californicus | reverse complement strand
ATTTGCGACCAAATTCAACCAAGTCTGTGAGCATCCTGATTACCAGTGTTTTGAACTGTGCGTCTGATAGGTTGGCTATCTCTTCATCGCTTAGTTGTATTTTTTCTGGAGCTTTGATCTGTTCTCTCATTTGGGCCATTTTTGTTGTCTTGGCGCGCCTGTTACGTAGTAAGGGGCGGAGCCTTAGGTGTTCACCAGGACGGGGTGGCCACGTCGCTGCGTTGTGACGCTGTTTGTGGGGGAGGGGCCCGAGAGGGAACAATGGCGGCCGCTCCGCTCCCTGCCGGTTACCAGTCACTTTCCGCACTACTCACAGTCCAACGGGGTCCCTCTGGTGCAGGCTCCGGTGCTGATCCCCGGTGGGAGGGCTGTGTATGCTCCAGGACCCTGTGGGTCTCTCCAATGAGCTCTCCCGTGAGGCCGGGAGTTTCTCCCGCTGCCGCCGCCTCAACCCCCACAGGAGTTTTCAATCAGAGGCTTTGAGGGTTCACCTCCTGGTGCCGGAACTCTAGGCTGCGGGGTCCGTCCCGCTCTCGAGCCGTTCCTCCCCGTTTATCCTCACGAGGGAGTGGGACGCCCGGGCCGCAGCCGCCACCTCTCCCGGCCAGCCGCGCCTTTCCCGGATCCGCCAGCCACCGCCCCGCCGCGCGAGTCCTCTCCGCCCCTCCTACCGGTCTGGAGGTATGTTTCTTAGTTTCTTGGTTGTCGGACTTCCATACGGTTCAATTTTCTGTCAGTTCTGGTTGTTTTTTGTTTTAAAATTTGTTGTTGTCCTTCTTTTGGTTGTGCGAGGAGGCACAGTGTGTCTACCTACGCCTCCATCATGGCCGGAAGTTCCCATACCTTTTCTTCTTGACTATTTGGAAGCATCAGTCATTTACCGTGACCACAATATGTATCTCATTGTGTGCTAGACCATCTAGACCAGAAATTGTCAAAGTTAAAAGTCAGAATATTTCATTTAAACATCCATATTTCCAGATTCCGCTGAAATACTGAAAAATCTTGTAACACCGGACATTCCCTCATAGCAATCATCAGAAAGGGTAAATTCACAGCTACCCTCTTTGGGTGTGGCATGCCTGCTGTGTCAAGGGACTCGCCACCATCCACTCATCCTGCCTCTTTTACTGAAGTCACCCAGGGGCCCTCCAGGTATTTGAATTTGTAAGCCCTGGTCTGAATCATGTTTGGCCTTTGCCATTCCCAGAAAATCTAGTATTGGATATTGCTCAGAACAAAAACTCTACACTTAAAACCTTTCAAGTCGTTTTTTAAAAATACACTCCTCTGAATATTAACACTGAGCATCCTGAGTGATTTCCTGATGTACTTCTTTCTGAAAAGGTGTCTCCAAGTACCTTTAGAAATTGTAAATCGACAGCACACAAAAGCAGCATGAAAGTCACTTCAATGAATATAAAAATAAAGTAAAATTGTAACATGTGAAAATGTCAAACCCTTATTAAAATACTAGAAATGTCATTTAATAAAAGAGTCTTGGAGATTCATACTGTTAAACTGAGATGCTGAGGAACATTATGCACATATTTTAACATATAATCAAAAGAAAAAACTGAACTGGGAACTGTAAGGAAAATAATTTTGCCATATGTACCCCAAAATGTAGTAAATAAACAATGAACAGAGATGTGTTTTTATAGTTTGAATACTACATCAGGTCCCCAGAGCCATGCTACAAGTCAACAGTATGTATTGTATTGAGAAAAGGAACTCTCTTTATTAAGCATCAGGAGCAAAATCCTCCACAAATGTCTACTTTAATAGAAATCACCTTCATTGCTAATTTGGAATTTGGAGCAATAGCCTTTTATTAAACTATTTACAAACAGCATTTCACACGTCAGAATATATAATCATAAATTAAGCCCAGGTTATTGAATTAGCCTCAGATAGACTCAGTTAGAGAACCTCAATGGAGATTTTTAAATGCCCTTCCTTACAATTTTACCCATAATACCTTGCAACGCAACTTAATTTTGATATTGCGTCTTTCATAAAAGTTCTATCTTTACTAACTCAAATAACACTTTTACAAAATTTAAATGAAAAACAAAACATGGCAAGGGGAAAAAATGAACAGGTCCAGCCAAGGGACTCTAGTACATCTTCAAGTGAAAATAAGAGATATATGGAAAGTCAATAAGGATATGAGACTGAAAAGCAGGTTCCTATGTTTAAGCAACAAAGCAAGTGAATTTTTACCAGATGTGGCCTACTGGCTTGAATAAACAGAACAGATATTTGGAAGAAGTTAACTGTAACACGAGGGAGTAGCAGACAGGCATTCAAAACAAAATGGGCATTATAATTGGGTTTGGCAATGATCTCTGAGTACGTATCTAACCCAGTGTTATAATCTCATGAACAAAAGCACAGGCTTTGGAGTTGGATTTCCTGGTGATGTAGAGCAAATACTTTCTATCCCTCTGTTTCCTTACCTGCAAACTGGAAATAACAGTGTCTGCATCATAGGGCTGCTGTGCAGTGAGAAGAGTAATGCATGTGACACGCGGGGGATTGCGGTTACACTGTCGTCCTTCATGTTGGCGTCAAGGCAGACTGATATGGTGAAAAGTCAACATAGGCATCAAAGCTCAGAACAAGTGCCCTCAATCTGTTGACTTATTCCATTTGAAATAAGAAACTTGTATTGAACCAAGTCATAAAACAAAAATTCAACATTTTTGAGCAAGGAAATGAAAAAGATCTTAAAATAAAAACAACTAAGCAAATTGCTTTAAACCAAAGGTGAACTGACCTAAAACCACTGGACTAAAGTCAGAAATATCAAAATGTTTTCCAAACTAAACGTAGAAAAAAAAATTAAAAAATAAAAGTAGAGCAATTATGTAATTAGGCTCAGTCCCCAGGAGAGAAATGATGAAAAAGAGGCAAGCAATTCTGTATACAACTTTCCATGTTCCTACGTGTTGTCTTCAACCTCCATGACTTGGCTTTCCCATTCAGCCTTTGCCTTAGCCATTCTTATTTAGGAGTAGTTTTACTTTTGCTCACAGTGGATTTGGTGGCAAAGGATTGTAGGTGCCAGCAGAGCTATCTGTGATCAGAGGAAATGGGTACTGACTTGGCCAAACAAGATCTCAGAAATAGATGAAGACATAGTGGTTTCTGATAGTAAGAAACAGGAGGACCAACCACATCTAACACCTATATAGAGAGCAAAAATCATAACCAGCTCTGACTCAGAAATTAGGCCAATGGTCAAGAACCAGAGAGCAAAACAAGCATCAGAGGTTCTGGAATAGAACTGACCCATAGTAGAAGGCCAATAAGTGAATGAATAAATTAATGATTGTGAATGAATAAATGAAAGGATCATGGGACTTGCCTGGGAGAGATACAGTGTTAAAAGTTTCCTTTTGTACTGCCTTAAAGAATTAATTCCAGTTAAAACAACAAAATCTCTCCAAGATATCCTAAAAGCATCTGATCCCAGTAATACAATGGACTTTGCCTATAGCAGTGGGTTTTAATGAATACATATATGTCATTTCAGATTTGTCAAAATTCTATTCAAAGCCCTGCACAGAATTTGAAGACCACTTCCACCTCAAATGTAGTCATTTTTATCTCATTTCCCAAGAGTAAGTAAACTTAGTCCAGCCATTTATCTTGAAATATAGGCCCTAATAGCTACTACATATCCCACAATTCCATTCAGGAAGCAGGTACCCTATTCCATTTGTCAGTGGCCACGTCCAGTTTTCAGTGGAAATAATAAAGTAATCAAATGGCCCATTAAAATATAACATGGTGCCCCCTTTCTGCCTTATATTCCTTCAGAATTATTTATAAAGGTCTTTATACCTCACTTATCGGGATAAATCTATATGTTAATTTCTCCCCCTGCGCTCCCTGCTCCCCTACTCCCCCGCCCCCCAATGGGCCAGCAAATCAAAAGCTTGAAGTATGAGTCTAAGGAGCACTCAGTGCCCTACATGAAATAAATGTTGGCTGGTCAATGCCATGAAGATAACGTGTAGTTAGAAAACTGGAAGGGGGAGGGGTGTTTTTACTTTGAGTGGATATCAAAGTTTCTTTTCAAGTGGATGAAAGAACTTGACTGGTTAGCAAAATCTTAGTACAAATTTATCTTTTCTAATATAAGCCTCATTTTGAGAATAGTAGCTTAAAAGGGTGATCCTGGAAAAGCAAACAGTGGGGGAGGTACAAGGTGTGTTTGTGTTGGAGGGGAAGGGCAGGACGGAAAACCTGGATAACAAAAACTCTTTTCGCTTCTACCCGAGAACCACAGTAAGGACAGTCCTTTAAGCCTGGAGGGGGTAATTAGTGTGGCTGGCTAAAGAGATGCCAATGTGAATGCATCTTGCTCTCTCCAGTAAGGCATAATGAAGGAAAGAAACAAACTGTTGCTTGTATAACCTACCTCTCCAAAACTTAAATAGCTTCTTTTCCTTTTTCAATTGCCCTTTTATTCACGATCTCTAAGCAGTCATGGTAACTCCACCTCCAACCACAGCTCCACCTAGATCCCACAGAAAGTGCACTACACTGTGACACCATTATTCCCCAGGGTGGACATTCTCTGGTCTACCTTATTCTGTTCCTGGCCTTGTTTAGAACAAAGCAGGGAGAGAAGAGAAAGGAAAAAGAGGGTAATAATTTTTTTACAGAGTTGAGTTGAGCTTTACTGAGAAAAGAGCCAAGACTGTGCATAGAAGAAATAATGCTATCCCTCCATATCTCAGTCTCTGTCAATATTTCTCACCAAGGTTTTCCTTGGAATGATAGATAGTGCTCCAAGTGCCCCATAGTGGTCAAGTGGCACTCCAGGACTTGCTCTTAGGACTGAGCCCCTCATTTCTCCAGCTGCAAATACAAGCTGCTGATAGCTCCCTAGCAACTGCCTTGGCCACAGGGTCATAACTCCTCCCAGGGAGCAGCCACAGCCAGCGACTGGTTGATGCAGGAATACAAAGGCCATTCTGGCTCCAGCATGCCTGGTGGGCTCAGCTGAGCCTCGGGTGCAATGCCAATCTTCTACACCCTGCCTTCCTCACTCGATGCAGGAAGCGCACAAATCTCTGCCTCAGGGTCTGTTCCCAGAGACCCAATCTAAGACATGTTTGGAAACACATCGTATAAATTACAACCAGAGAGAAAAGACACTAGCTATATGGGCTACTTCCACCAGCCATTGACCATCCATAATAATGTCTAGAGATGGTTAGCTTAAAGGAATGCTTCTAAGCAGCAGACTTATATTTGGACAAAATGGAATTGGTTCTGTCCCCATGGACAAGAACAGATGACAAAGGAAAGAAGATATCAAAACAAGGACAAACTTGCTACCTAGGAATAGTTTATGATTTCTCCCACCGCTATGCAATTAAGATGTTCTCTTATTAAATATAGAATAACATATAGTCAGTCCCTCATTGAATCCAGACAATTTCAGTAATGTTATAACCCTCAAAAGCTCAGCATGAGTAGTTTATGGAAAGCAGTGGATAGCTGGGATTTGCAACTGTCTCGGGGCTTGGTAAAACGATGTGGTGCTATTTTGATGATTGTGTCCAGGAATAACTGTTTCATTCATGCTGAATACCAGGAAGGCTTTAGGAATTAAATAATTTATGTTGAATTAAGTTAAATAATCTAGCCAACAAACCTAATGAATCATGAACTGCACTCTGATTGGTGGAGAAGACACATTAGGTCCCAGAGAGTAGCTGCTTTCTCTACACAACCATCCAGGCATGCTACAGATAAATTTGCAAGTTGGCCAGTAGAATTGCAAAAGATGAAATGAGTGTACGAGATAGATACTGAGTTCCCTGGAGTCTGAGCTGACCAGTGCAGAGTTGGTGAGGAATACTAAAAAATTATTACAGAAACAATTTAAAGTTAACCCTCATATTTATGAAATCAATGAAAGTTATGCAGCTTGAGAAATTAATCATGCCATTCATCATAAGATCACTAATTACTGTTAGGGAGAAGTGTGCCTTTAAAGCAATAAACTTAAAGTGAGAATGTGAGAATGTTAGATTGTTTTTGGCAAAATATTGAGCATCTACAAAAAATAAAAGAAATAATCAAGAAAGGAATAGGAAAATTTTTATGAAATACACTCACGTAAAATCACCTTTTATTTGCAGTAGCCATTTTAAATAGTAAATACAAGATTAGAATATTATTTCTCATTGGGTATTGTGAAGAATATCATGTAAAAACTAAAGAACAAATGGAAAAGATGACTAGGTATTTGATATGTTTTTACTAAAGACAATTAATTTAAGAGTTTACATGAGCTCTGCTTGATGCCCAGGTGGGATGTCATTATAAATTGGAATTTGCAAGGTTTGTCCTCCTGAAGCTTTTATTTCTCCCTGGAGGCTCTTTTCTTCTAGAAAAATAGTTATGGCCTCAATAGTCCTGGTAAGTCTGTGGCTATGAGGACCAGAAGGATGACTTCTTCAGCACCAATAACCAGGACCCATGGAGAAGTGCTCTCCCTTCTAATTCATTCTACTTGTTTCGAGAGAGTTGAAGTCATGACTGAAACAACCAGTCATACGGTTTGCTAACCACTGTAACTATCAAAGGAATGCTTAACTTGAACAAAGTTTTAAGACACAAGAAGACCTGTGTGTCTTTCTAACCGTTAAGAGCAACAGTCACCAGATTTTCTAACTCTGTTCTTAAGGACAGAACAGAACTTTCCAAGCTTTTCTCAGGCATCCTTACAGTCTAGGCTTTAGGTTTGTATTGTAAGTCATGTTTTTAAACTGCTGTTTTCTTTTTCTCCTTTCTTTAACAGAAGTCTTTCCTGCCTCTCTATCATTTGGTAGAGAAGAATGACTATAATCACCTTTCCAAATATCTGGCCCAAGGCCCCTGCTATTTCATTTTTAAGAGTATCTACACCCTGTTTCAGCATACATTTTTCTCATCTCACAGAGTGACACACTTAGCAGAAGTTGGGTGTGACAGACACATTGACACAGGGGAATAAAACAGGCTGTTTCTGAAAATCACGCTTAAGAAACCAGAAAAACAGTTAACATTATTTACTTAGAAGTGCATTTTAATGAGTATTAGTAATATTATAAACTGAAATCCTGCAGAGTACAGTATCATATGGGCAGAGAGATAAAGATTTCACATGACAGGAATGAAGAAAGAAAAAAATACTCAGGGACCGTTGCTTTGAAAAGCCCTTTCTCCTTGGGTTTTTTTGTACATGCCTTCTGGCCTCTTTCTATTCCAAGGTGATGGCCTTGCAATTCAATACTAGTAATAGCAGTGCTTACACAAACAAAGGCAACGTCTACACTCACATGCAACCCCCACCATTCCCATAGCAGTGCTTACACAAACAAAGGCAACGTCTACACTCACATGCAACCCCCACCATTCCCTAGCTCGGTGATTTGGGGGCAAGTATTTTCAAGTCATCCCATTCAGGTGTCTTCATGACATCTCTCATTTACTTATTGCTTGGCTTTATTATCTTTCTCTTTGCTAAACTGTAGGCTTGTTGAGAGAAGAAACTGTTTATGTTCTGTTCTCAGATTTCTCCCAAACACCTAGAGTGCACATAGTAGTTACAAAAGTATTTGATGAAGGAATGAAAGAAGTTAGTAAAACTCTTTAAGCCTCAGTACCTTCATCTGGGAAAGGGAGAATAATAATACCATCTCCCTTAGAAGGATGAGATTGCATACTGAAGTGGGGTAGCATAGGGAGCAAAGCACCTGGCTACTACCAGGCAAATATAAAACAGTATCTTTCCTGTCTTTCTCCCCATTGCCATCCAAATCAGCCTCAGAGTATATTTAGAATGGGATTCTCAACCACACCAGACTCTTCTAATAAATAAATATTTTATAATGCCCTCTGTACTATCCTGACCTAATTCATAGGTACATAACCTGCTTGTCTACATAATTCAATATATATATAATTCAATATTATACTAACAAACTTAATGTAATTTATGAACAAAAGTTTCAACATTTAAATGTTCAAGTTTGACTCTACTAAAAGACCATGAAGCCCTTAGGGAGAGTACCATGCCCAGGAAAAACTGCTGATTTATCTTTTGCTACTAAAACAATATAAAAAAAAGCTAAAGAAGCAGGAAGAAAGGACATGAGAATCAGAAAATTACATCAGAAACAAATGACCCAGCAATTCCACTGCTGGGATTATATCCTAAGAGCCCTGAAACACCAATCCAAAAAAACCTATGCACCCCAATGTTCATAGCAGCACAATTCACAATAGCCAAGTGCTGGAAGCAACCTAAGTGCCCATCAGTCAATGAGTGGATAAAAAAACTGTGGTACATTTACACAATGGAATACTATGCAGCAGAAAGAAAGAAGAAGCTTCTACCCTTCACAACAGCATGGATGGAACTGGAGACCACTGTGCTAAATGAAATAAGCCGGGTGGTGAAAGATAAATACCATATGATGTCACCTTAAGTGGAACCTAATCAACAAAACAAACAAGCAAACAAAATATAACCAGAGACATTGAAATAAAGAACAAACTGACAGTAACCAGAGGGGAGGGTAGAGGGGGATAAGGCTGGGAAGAAAGGGAAGGGTCATCAAGGAACATATATAAAGGACTCAAGGACAAAGCCAGAGGAAGTAGGATTAAGGGTAGGAGGTGAGGGTGGATGGGGGAAGAGTGGTGGGGAGAAAATGGAGACAACTGTCCTTGAACAATAAAAAAGAAATAAAATGCTCAAAAAAAGAAACAAATAGGATCCAGTGGGAAAAGCTTCACTTCAGGGACCTTGCAGCAGAGAAAGGGATTCTGCAGCCCAGTGAGCAGGAGGAGAGCTTGTGGGCCTGGGATGTTTACAAAACCACCTGTCTTCAAACCTAACACCACAAGATGCAACTGCAGTACTCACTGACTCACAAAGTGTTAAAGATACAAGGAAACTTACAGATCATTTTGTTCAACCTCTTTGTTTTATCAATGAGGAAACAGAGCCCCAGCAAGGGTAAGTGAGGAGCCCAAGCCTCCCTGTTTACTAGATCTCATCTGGGCAGGATGCTGAAGGATGAACACATCTGAACCCGGGATATAGTCCGTCTTAGTGCATTCGGGCTGTTATAGTGGAATACGCAGCCAGGGTGGCATAGAGACAATGGAAATTTGTTTCTCACTGTTCTGGAGGCTGGAGGTCTGAGATCAGGGTGTGAGCAAGGTCGGTTCTAGAGAGGGTCCTGTCTTTCCCAGGTTCTCGGTACTTTTGCAATGACACCTTTGCTGCAAAAGTCTCTGCCACAGACACTTTCACCCCATAACTAATTGACCATAATGCAATTCTGCCATAAAAAAAGATAAAAATAACTGGTTGACAGTTTGGGTTTTGTTTGTTTTGTTTCATTTCTCTATTGACAAATCAATTGCCTTTGTCAAACTTACTATATTTAAGGTACAATACACAAAATAAAATCAGTTATTTGAACAGTATTACCATGAATCCACACACATTTTAAATGTATTAAAATACTTTGTATTTCACAATAACATTTTTTAATTGTTATTCATTTTTAATGCCCCTCTTCTATTTGTTGTGATTTTATCTCTTTTATTTAAAAAAGTGCTTTAAGGCCAATTATTTACATGGTAAAAATGCTGATATCAAAGATGTCTATGGCAAAGATGCTTACGGTGAAAACACCAGGCGTGCTCTTCGAGATTGCAGATGGCTTTCTTCTACTTGCATACTCTCACGTGGCAAAAAGGTGGAGAGCTCTCTGCAGCCCTGTTATAGGGGCACTAATCCCATTCATGAGAGCTCTACCCTCATGACCTCCTCACCTCGATAGGGCCCCGCCTCCTAACGCCACCACATTGGGGGTCAGGACTAATTCATGTGAATTTTGGAGGGACACAAACATTCCAGCATGGCACTGTTTTATCCCTACAGAGCATACCTCAATGCTGACTCTAAGTTTGCATCTCAGCTCTCATGTCATTGGTTTAAGACAATGTATTTGCACAGACCCAGCCAGACCCAAATGTTGTCCTGAGATTGACCACATCATTAGAAACTTGGGGTTAGCTCTGAGGTGCACATATGTTCAAATTCTAAGGGATGTCAAGTTTCCTGGTGCATCCAATTCACATACTGTTCATCCGTCCCTCAGGAAACAGCCACACTGCGAGGGCAGATGGTTGACGATTCCTGTCCCCCAATGTTCATACTCCAAGGATAGCTTTAGCTTTGGAGACTCAAAGCATGAGCAACACTATCTATGGCTCAAAAACTGTGACTCATTTTTATCCCAAACTGTGCAACATTAAAAAATATTGTGACTTCTTGGGCCTGGGGCATTTCTGCAATGGGAAATAACTGGCACTACTAGGTACCACCAGTTTAACCATACACCTCTGGTTTACATCAATAAGCCCGTACATCCAGAAATAAAAATGCTATACTCCATGTTTTCCTTTTGTTTCAAGTTTTGTTTGTCCAGTAGCATGGTTCAGCAATAAGGATATGCAAAGAATTCCAAAAGCTTTGGTCTCTTAGTGCCCTTTAGTCAAAGAACATATATGAAGGACCCGTGGACAGGGACAATAGTGTGGGGACTGACTATGGAAGTGGGGGTGGACTGGGTGGAGGGGACTGAAGAGGGAAAAGTGGGACAACTGTAATAGCATGAACAATAAAATATTTTTAAAAAATAAGCCTCCCTGAACTGGTCTTAGGGCCACACTAAGGAGCATAAGGGTCTATACTTGGCTTCTGTTTCCATATAACCCATAAACCATCAGTGGTGAATAGCCTGAATCTGAGGAATATTGAAAGTTATTCATCTTTTTGTGCATGTCATGCAGTAAACTCGAACATTCCCTGCCCACATCCTCCTGATTTTCCTCATGGAAGATGCTTGGGAAACCTATCTCCTCTTTAGTCTTGAAAAATAAATTGGTGAATTTTTTGTCCTCTGTATTCTGTCTTATGATCTGTGGCAAGTGAACCCAGTTCTTTGGAGTTTAGGCTCAATTTTTTAAATTTGTTAATATAAGCTCTCACAATTACTGTGTGCTAATTAATGTGGTAATTTTTCTCTAAAAACATCAGGTTAGTCAGATTTCCCCCACTGGCACCTGGAACTTCCCCATTATTGTAGCCCTAGTGTTAGTCTGCAGCCAAACAAGAGCTCCTCCATTATCACTTGGCTTACCATGGGCAAATGATTTTTACTGTAGAAGACTCACCTTTCTTACCCCCAAAAGGAACTGTAATTTCTCCTGTACTTAGTTATTGGGAAGATGAAGTGAATTATTCATTCTTGATAAACGTTTATAGCAAAATTTTAGGGTTAACTAACACTTTTTAAGGGTTTGTTAATTTTTAGTTACATAGGTGTCCGAGGTTGGGAGAAAAGAGGTGTGGTTGTGGATATGTGTGTCATTTATTGGTGTTCAAGCACCCATTACCCCTTCCTGCCACCACCTGGATTCCCTTTTGTAGATTTACTTCCCTGGTATTGTGTGGGATGCTAGCAGGTTGCTAAATCCAGTTGCTAATCTCCCACTCAGAATCTAAAGTGACCAGAGCCTACCTCTCCCTAGTCTAGACAGCCAGAGACTGGGCTGATGATGAAAGTCACCATGACCAAGCAGATGCTCCACTGGAAGATTTGAATTCTGAACATGGGTAAAAGAGGTGGATACTTACTTATTTCTCATGGTAATGAAATTTCTGCTGCTGCAGTGAAAACTATAGGCTTCCTATTTATATCCCAGGACACAGTGTTAGACCCACAACATCAAAAAACAAAAAAGAATTATTGTACTTAGGACTGCCTAAACCTATTTCTGAAACAATCATTGTGGTAAAAGAGATGAGATTGTCTTTATTAATTCTGACCAATCAGGGCAGAGTACATGTCACCCAAATCACAAGACTATTCATAATGGTGAAGGGATAGAAAGGGTGTTAGGGGACTTCCACAATGTCTACTGTGGAACACTACACTACATATGAACACTATTTTTTTAAACTGCTCATGAAGCTGAAACACTGTCACTCCTTTCCCTTCTCCCCCTCAAAAAAAGGTCCAAAATCTTATCCAGTTAATACCTTAAGTTTCCAGGTCACACACCTTTAAATGACGTGCCATCTATTCCATCAGTCCAAATGTGACTCCAAAGGCTGCACAGACGTTAGGCTGAATGATGAGTTGTCCATCCTCAACCCATGCAATACAAAGTGGTGGAGAAAAGTGCTAGTAAAGAGAGTGCTGAGGTCACCTAACCTTCACACCACCAGATCCGCCATCCAAGAGGAAATCCCTTGACCTCATTTCCCATGACCAAAGCAAAAACAGGCATAATGGAGAATACCCATTTTGAAAGCTGTACCATTTTAGTAGTATATTTCTTATAGGTTCTATTTCTGGGACCTGTAGAAGACCTAAAAGCAGTCACCAGCTGTTGTTAGCCAAGTTTGGGATTTGTTTGGCAATACAGCTCTCTTAAAACCTTAGCAGGCTTCTGTCTTTTTGTTCCCTATCATTTCTATGGATCTTCAGCCAAAGCCAGATGTCCTACTTCAAGTCTGGGAAACTTGCCTCCTGATACCAGCCTTCTGGGCTCTGCCCATTGCCCTAGACCAGATTAAAATGGCATCAGCCATTGTAGAGTCAAAATGACCTTTAAGGAACACTACATGATACAGAGACGGAAGTCAAAGGGCCAGGGGTCACACTTGACCATTTTACCTCTGTCAGCTCTACTTATTGCTTTGTTTCTTTAGAATGATATCCAATGGGCTGGAGTACATGGACTGTGAGTGGGATGGAAACTCAGACTACTAAAGGGAAAGGTAGAATAAGAGGCTGAAAATATTGCCCTCTATCAGCCAGTTTGTGGGTACATCTGAGTCACTGCAGTTTCTTTATTCTTCTGTCCTGTACATGGCTATTCGGGAAATGCCTGCTATAGGAATGTGGTCAAATAAAGCAGTTAATTAAAATGACTGTAGTTCGATACTCCCACAAATCTGTATGGCAAAATATTCAAGAATTCTCCAATCTTTGGAAAAATTGCTCTTACAAATTCTCCTCAAGAACAAAGTAAAGTTTTCTGTATTTCCAATGTTTTCTCCTTGAGTCTCTAGAGGGAACTCAGGAAGTTAGGTATGGATGTTTTAAAAATGTTATTATGTGGTTCTTGGGATGAGCAAGCAGTGGGACCAGTGATCATTTGAGGGACTGTGCATGCTAAATGTTAATATTATTACTTGGGAAGACTACTTTGTGTAGGTCCTAAAAAGAGAACAGATCACAGTTTGCCTTTTGGAGAAAGGAGGATAAAGGAAGCTATGTCTTGTGTATCTGTTATTAATGGGATTTACAAATGATTCAATCTGCTTCCCACCTGAGTCCAGGGCTTGGGGAGTAAAGTGATAAATGGTCAAGAGGATGATTTTAGCCAAAGGTAACTCTGAAGCACAACACAGAGGCTTATTATTATATATGTTTTAATCTGAAAAGAATTTAACATGTACCTGGCTTTCAGTATGCCTTCTTAGTGGATGGGCAAAGGAGATCCTGAGCAATGAGCATACCCATTACTTTCTTATCATTAAAACTCTAGGCATCATTCCCTGGTGATGAAGTGCCTCTGCCATGATTATGACTGTAGAATTATTAAACCAGCCTGAGTCACAAAGATGACTTAGAAATGTGCTTATGGAGAGTTGTCTAATCAGGTATTCACAGAGGAAGAGCTATCCAGCCATGTACATGCTTACCCAGCCTTCACCGCCTT
This sequence comes from Macrotus californicus, assembly GCA_007922815.1. NCBI lineage: Eukaryota > Metazoa > Chordata > Mammalia > Chiroptera > Phyllostomidae > Macrotus > Macrotus californicus. The sequence goes on along the minus strand of VMDR010021637.1, from coordinate 2,916 downwards.
GGAACAAGTATCACTTCCTCATTAAACAAATGCTTTCACTTTCTTATCTATTTGCTTTCCAAAATGCTTTCCTTATAATTTTAACTTAGTTCTCATGTTTCATGAAAGACACACACACAGAGTTAAAAGACATGTATGGTTCTATAAGGCAATCACTATGATTATTCTTCCAGTATTTATACCCTCATTACCCAAGCAACATGTTTACAACATTGCTTCTTGATCTTTCCATTTTGGACATTACCCATTCACTTACCGTACTTTCTCACCACCTCCCTCCTTCCCATCCACCCATGAGCCTTTTCAATCTTGCAACATTCCCATCAGAGTTGTAGAGCTGCAACATAATTTTGGTTGGAACAGTTTTAACATTGATTTTATTATAACTATAAAACTTCTAGGCCTTGATTTCTTTTCTTGCATAACCTCGAAGGAATTAATAACTGTGTGTGTGCACATGTGTGTGCTCAATTGTTTTATCTACTTACTACTGAATCAACCCCCAACTCTCCCCATGAATCTAAATCTCTCCAAGAACACTCAAACAACACGTAGTCTCTCAACTGTATGTTGGAAACATCTCTTCCAGCACCTCTGGACCTGCTCCAGCCCTCAATTGTTGTCCACTACAGCTGGTGTCTAGTTTTCCTTTGGAATTTCCCTCCATGGAAACTGTGGAGATTTTCTTTGCCTCAGTCTTATGTTGCTTTTGTTTCCCAGATTCCATTTCATCTCATAGCAATTTTGAGAAAGAAGAACAAAGTGGGAGGGATCACCACACCTAACGTAAAACTATATTACAAGGCTACTGTAATCAGAACAGTCTGGAATTGGCATAAGAACAGACACATAGATTAATAGAACGGAACAGAGAGCCCAGAAATAAACCCATGTCTCTATGGCAAATTAATATTTGACAAAAGGGGCAGGAGCATAAAATGGAGTAAAAATAGCATCTTCAACAAATGGTGTTTGGAGATCTGGACAGCTACATGCAAAAAAAAGAAACTTGACCACCGACTTACGCCATACACAAAGATAAACTCAAGATGAATAAAAGACTTAAATATAAGTCACAACATCATAGAGTCCTAGAGGAGAACATAGACAGGGAAATCTCATATATCCATGCAGCAATATTTTCACTGATATGTCCTGTAGAGCAAGGGACATAAAGGAAAGAATAAACAAATGGGACTTCATCAAAATAAAAAAATTTCTGCATGGCTAAAGAAAACATCAGCAAAAGGAAAAGGGAACCAACTATATGGGAAAATATATTTGCCAATGATACCTCAGACAAAGGTTTGATCTCCAAAATATATAAAGAACTCACATGACTCCACTCCAGGAAGATAGACAATACAATTAAAAGATTTGCAAAGAACCTGAACAGACACTTCTCCATGGAGGACATACAGATGGCCCAGAAATATTTGAAAGGATGCTGAGCATCACTAGTCATCAGAGAGATGCAAATTCAAACCACAGTGAGATACCACTTCACACCAGTCAGATTGGCCATCATAAACAAGCCAACAAAATACAAATGCTGGCAAGGTTGTGGAGAAAAGGGAACCCTAGTATGCTGTTGGTGGGAATGCAGACTGGTGCAACCACTGTGGAAAACAGTATGGAATTTTCTCAAAAAAACTAAAAATGGAACTACTTTTTGACCTGGCAATTCCACTACTGGGATTATACCCTAAGAATCCTGAAACACATCTTCAAAAGAACCTATGCACCCAATGTTCATAGCAACACAATTTACAATAGCCAAGTGCTGGAAGTAGCGTAGGTGCCCATCAGTAAATGAGTAGATCAAAAAACTGTGGTACATTTACACAATGGAATACTACACAGCAGAAAGAAAGAAAGAAGGAGCTCCTACCCTTCGCGACAGCATGGATGGAACTGGAGAGCATTATGCTAAGTAAATAATGCTAAAGTAAGCCAGGCAGTGAGGGACAAATACCATATGATCTCACCCATCAGTGGAATATAATCAACAAAACAAACAAGCAAGCAAAATATAACCAGAGACATGGAAATAAATAACAATTGACAGTAACTAGAGGGAAGGGGGAAGAGGGAGAATGGGGAAAAGAAGGGGAAGGGACAAGGAACATGTATAAAAGGCCCATGGACAAAGACAACAGGGTGGGGGTGTAGGATTGAGGGTGGGAGGCGGAGGTCGGTGGGGGGAGGAGAGTCGAAATGGGGACAACTATAGTTGAACAACAGGAAAAAAATTAAAATTAAAAACAAAAACTTTGATCTAATCTCTCACTCTCAGCATTCTGAAATTTTGCAGTATATGCATTACTGTGGATCTTGTCCTGGGCACTAGATATGTTCTTTTGGTATGAAAAATTACATACTTTTGCCTGGCTGGTGTAGCTCAATAGATTGAGTGCGGGCTGCGAACCAGAGGGTTGCCAGTTCGATTCCCAGTCAGGGAACATGCCTGGGTTGCAGGCCAGGTCCCCAGTAGGGGCCAAGTGAGAGGCAACCACACATTGATATTTCTCTCCCTCTCTTCCTCCCTCCCATCCCCTCTGTCTAAAAATAAATAAATAAAATCTTAAAAAAAAAAAAAGAAAAATTACATACTTTATTTCTAGAAGTTTTAAAAATAATTTTATTTTACTCATTCTTTCTACAATTCCTGGTATTGGTATTTGAGCATCTTAGAATGATCCTCTAATTCTCTTATAACTTCAATCTTTCTTACAATTTTTAATACTTCTGGAAGGCTTACTCAATTATATCTGTTAACCTTCTACTGAGTTTTTATTTCTATTATTATATATATATTTTATTTCCAGGAATTCTTTTCTGTTCTCTGAATTTTTTATACCATGTTAGTCTTGTTTCATAGATACAATATCTCCTCTTATTTCTATGAAGAGATTA
>VMDR010021636.1:0-16712 GCA_007922815.1 Macrotus californicus | reverse complement strand
TGAGCCTTGAACCTGGAAAGCCATTTTCATTGTTAACTCATTTTTAAAAGTCATAATTCCTTCCTTTTTCTTATCTTTTTCTTTTAAAATACTAACTTTTGGGTTAATATGTAATCAAACTTCTAAATCATTTTCTCTTTCTCTGTTTTTCTCATTTATGCACATTGTTTTAAAAAGGAATTGGCAACAGTTTATATTATAATTGATATAAATTATGCCATTTATATAATTTTATATAGTGACAATATTTGCCCTCACAACAAAGCAGTCTACCTTCCAGAAAAAAAAAGATCATGAATTGTATTATGAGGAAACATTTTAATATCTAATTATTTTATTATAGAGCATGCTTGGAGAAGTCTTTTAACTAGAGAGTTGAAAGTGGTCTCAACTGGGATTTAATATATTTTTTAATTTAAAAAATTTTAAATTGCAGTTGACACTCAATATCATATTAGTTTCAGGTGTGCGGTATAGTGGTCAGACGTTTATGTAACTTACCGAGTGGCTCCCCCCGGTGGGGACTTAACCCTTTGGCAGTTCCTCTCACTCTTGTGCGTTAACACCGAGCACCAGGAGACACTTCTGCTTGGAATGCTGTGCTGAAGAGTCGTTGTCACGGCTCTGATTAAAGACTCTCAGGCATCAGTCCCTCACTACTGAATCAAAAGTGCTCTGTAATCAGCTTTTATGATACTGACCGACAGAGCAGTGTTTTCTCTGGAGATTTTCCTTAAGACTTTTTCAGATTTGCAAGTCTAAAACTAGTGTTTGTTCATGTTGCTTTATATAACTCTGTGTAATTTGAGTAGTATATGCTGTTTGAAACAAATTATATCAAAATGTTTCTTCTCCACAAAGCAAATGAGAGAAGCAAAGGATTCCAGTGACTGGATCAGTGCCGTTAGGTGATTTGCTCCCGTGGCACCTCTATGGGGTGGAAGGGGGACCCTAAAATGTAAAAGATCAAACTTATGGAGTTTACCCACCAAACCGCTGTACCTGTTCATCCCTGTTTACTACCTGACCATAGTTGCCCTCCACAAAAGTTAGTCTTTCTGAGAAACATCACACGAGGGGAATTGGCAAGGAATGTGTGCTGTAAAACCTTGTTCAACAAGAGGTTGTAAGAAAAGGAGAAAATTTTCTTGAAGAAAATGGTAAAAGCTTGCCTTTTGTTTTCTAGCCCCTAAATGTTTTCCTCAGGCTGATTTGACTTCTTTGACACTGAAGTCATTACAACTCTGTGTGTTCTCGGAACTATACATTTAGGCTAATTCTAAACACAGAACACACCATTTCTTAAAATTGATTCTGGTTCTAATTTTACTTACAATGAGATCAATGAAGGATTTTCCATTTCTGAAAATCTGTGTGGAGGGTGAGGGTGGGTAGGGAGGGTGGGTAATGGGGGTAAAATAGGGCCCACTGTAATTGAACAACAATGAGAAAAGAACAGATGCAAAAAAATTAAAGTAAAATAAAAATAAGTGTGCATATTTTCTTCTTTCTGCTCCGTCCTTTGTCTTTTCTACAGAAAGATCAGCACGATGATGAACTTGTTTTTAAGAAAGAAAGTTGATTAGAGGAGAAAACTGTGAGGCCTTATTTAATTGACCACAGCTGATATAGTTGTCTTTTCTAATGCCTCATTTGTCATCTCTTTTTTAAGTTCTGTCTGTTGACATGTAACAATTTTGAGTGAGCATTTTGAATTTTAAGTCTGTTTGGTATTCAGTCTGTTAAATGGAGTTTGGGGGCTGTTAAAAGTCAAAATTGACAATATCCACATAAACCAATGTTGCAGGATCATTTTTAGCTATTCAGCATTCTGCAGTTTGAGAATTTCAGAGGCATTCATTTTGACGCTCACATAGGAAATGCGTGGCAGAATGTGCACTCTGTAGCAAGCGCCAGACATGCAGACCGTGGCATCCCCAGGCGGCCTGCTTTGCCATTGATGGTCAACTCAGGGCGCTTGCAGAAAGATGTGGGCTGGGGGTCACAGTAGTACGAGACTTTTTGCCTTAACGTTTACAGGATACATACAGGGAAAGGATCCCTTTTTGAAAACTCACGTATTAACCTGAATTTTAAAACCCACAAAAATGACAATCATAAAATTGTCACCAAATCTGCAGCTTAAAATATCTGTAAACTTAAAATGCATGAATTTTTGGTAAGATCCTTCTTCTTTTTCATTTCATAGTGAGCTCGATTCTTACTTTCTTTGTTTGGACAGGAGTGTTGTTTCCAGAGAATAAATCACTGAATTCAAGGGGTTTTATGCTGCCTAGCTCACTCAGTAACTACGGTTGCATCGGCCTTGCTTCAAACTGCATCAGGCACGAGTGCAATAAAGCACAAAGCAGAAATACAGAGCAGAATTCCTTCCTTTCTGCACTCAAGTAAGAAGGAAGTGAATAGAAAAATTCAAGAAACTACTGAACACTTAGAAAAGACAAGAATCTTCATCTTTTAAAACTTTTCAGAACTGTCATCCTTCTGCAACACTCAGAGACATAGCATTTAATGTTATTATAGATTCTAAATGCGTTCCTTAGCAAAAAGGTATTCAGATGAATAATTAGTGGCAACCAAAACTTCTGATTTAACACAGGAGATTGAACACCTGAGTTTCTCATTAATCCCTTCTGAAACAGTAGTAAAATGATAGTAAAGAAATAAAAGAAATGTAGACCTCTTCCAGTATATAATACAAAGAATGGGGAAAAACCAATGGAAGACAGTGACATGGAAAGTATGCACATGAGCGGTATTTGCTTAGCACAGAGGAAAAGGCTAAAGTCTTGGGTACTACAGAAAAGGTACAGATAAGAAGCAATCTAAATAGCAGCAGAGGGATGGAGGGAGGGAGAGAGGGAAAGAGAGAGAGAGACTAATTAGAGGATTAATCTACAAGGTCCAAAATATGACAGAGAAAATTTCCACAAAATGTACAGGAAGTAGAGACCACTCCAGGTATTTTAAGCAGAAAGAAATTCAGTAAAGGAATGAAGTGTTTATACAATCAATGGAAAAGATAAACAGGTTCTAAGCGGGATATCTTGAAATGATGTATCCAAAATATAAAACCAGTTAGGCAAGCTACCACTTCTGAGGCCACCACTGAACTGTACTGGTCTAGGTCTGAATCCATGGCCACAGCCATGCCAACCTTTGAAACATCAGAAAGCTGAAACATGAATACCTAAATGTATATATTCCAGTGATTAGGAAGGTAGGTGAAAAAGCCACCAGTACCGGGCCATTCTCTTCACATTCAGGAAGCTAGAAATTGGATCTTTGTTCTGCAAAATTCTAATCTTGATAACCAGTGTTAATAGTCACTTGCTAAAGGAAAATGGAATCAACTTCCTTTCTGCCAATCAAATGCTGGGCAAATGAATCTAATTGTAGGAACCTAATTATCACTCAGAACCTCCGTTCAAGGGAAATTGGAAATGTTTCCAGCTGGGTAGCTGTGTGTTTATATAAACACTCTATATCAGGGGTGTCAAACTCATTTTCACTGGGGGCCACATCAGCCTCGAGGTTGCCTTCAAAGGGCCGAATGTAATCTTAGGACTGTCTAAATGTAACTACTCCTTAACAGTTAAAGCAAGAGCTCGGTGCTGCCACCAGGTAGAAACAAGGTGCCAGGCCAGATAAAACAAGGTGGAGGGCCAGATTCAGCCCACGGACCTTGTGTTTGCCACCTCTGCTCTATATTGAATCAAGGACACTCTATACTCAAGTAAGTTAATAAAGGGGGATTTAATGAGAGTCTACACACTGGACATTGAGATTTGCAGCCCCTTTCCTCCGGCCCCCTTTAAGGAAGCAGAAGCTGGGGTAGTCTCACAGGCACAAACGGAACGTTGTTATTTGGGCCAATCGGTCCAAGGGACGAGCACTAAATATGCAGATATTTAGGAGCCTAAATGAAATGGTCAGGGGAAAGCCACAATTCCACAAAATCTTGCCACACAAAAAGCTTCCAATCCCATTTTAATGCCTTGCGCTTAAATAAAAAGAGACTCGCAGGTATATTAGTCACTTGGTGAATGCCTTTAGCATGAAAGACCAAAACAAATAAGCAAACAATACTGCCCCCCACCCTCCCTTCCCAAACACCCACAAGAATTGGTTGTTAGGGGAAGCAGGACAATGGGCGGGAACTGGACAGCCCAGTGAGGGAGCAGACCCATAAACTGCATGGTTTCCAGCTTCCCCCACGTGCCTGGGGGACAGCCATTGGTCCAAAGCAGCAGTGAGTTTTCACCTTGGAAATCAGTGTGTAGAAAATACTGTTGAGAAGAGGAAGGGTGACAGGCAGGTGAACTGGGGTTTGGGTGGCTTCCAAATACTTTCTGAACCTGTTGCTCAAACTCCCAGGTTGGGTGTCAACTAGCTGGGGCTACAGCGGGAGTTAGTTTAGATTTATGTAGAAGGTAATCTTCCGCATCAGTCCTGAGTTGCTGAAGAAATAGTTAGGCAGAGCTTTAAAGCCAGTCCAGAGATTTGGACTTAATAAAGCATTTCAGAGGGGATCAGAGGTGCCTGGCATGTTTGGTGTCTAAATTCCTAACCCTGGCATACTTATTTGATCACTTATTCAGCCCCATGATCCATATCACCACCAGGCAGCTGTGCAAACTCCTCCCCTGACCTCCTGCCCAGACCCACCGGTCACTCGTTCAGCTTGTCCAATGGGCAGGAATCTGAGTATTGCACTTTGAAGTTTGCATATACAAGTAAAGAGGCTGCTACATCCTGGATATCACAGGAATTTGGACCAATTTATCCTTACATGCTCTCATTTTTATTATTGAAAGGTAAAATTGTATTTAGTTTATGGAGACCAAAATGTTTATTTGGAAAATGAATATAACCATATAAAAAATGTATTGTCTCTGCGATTTTTGAGTGTGGTATATCTGAGATGTATTTAAATAGTCAAAAGATTGATTCATTAGCCCTGGGTGGTGTAGCTCAGTGGATTGAGTGCTGGCCTGCACACCAAAGGGTCACCGGTTCGATTCCTAGTCAGGGCACAGGCCTGGGGTGCAGGCCAGTTCCCTGGTGGAGGGTGCATGAGAGGCAACCACACACTGATGTTTCTCTCACATCTCTTTCTCTTTCCCTTCCCCTCTATCTGAAAATAAGTAAATAAAATCTAAAAAAAAAAAGGTTGATTCATTATAAAGAGTTTTCTCCCAAAGTGCAGTGAATTATTTAAAACTCCTGGTACCCAGAGCAGCTTATGTATCCTTCTTTTAGCCATTACAAGTACTTTCATAAATGTAACTCCAGTCTAGCTTTCAATGCTCGAATATCTCAATTATAGTAAAATATCAAAAACTCGGTGAAACAAACCATGAAAGAGAGAACGTAGAGCGCTTAAAATTGGAAGAGAGGAGTGTAGCTCTCTCCGATTTGTTGATTATGGGTCTTTACAGAAACTTGTTGGAAAGATTGAGCTTACGGTCCACTTTGTAGTCAGTGGAAGTGACCTTTATTGCTCTGGTTCTTATCTTTTGTACTAAGATCCACAGCCAACATTTCTGCCTTTTTCCTACAGAATTTCCTCCTTTGGATTGTGTCATGTGCGATACCATATACTGTCTCATATTGCTAATTTGTTTCTATCAGTATTTCTTGTCTTTTAGACTTTATATTAATATAAAGTATATATTAATACATATTAACTATCACTGATCTATATTTATATTAATATGAATTAGATATTAATTCATTTTGGGCATCCCCACTTACTCCCCTCCTCTCAGAACACAATTTTAGCATGCAGCAGGCACTCCGCAAATGTCTGTTGATTGACAGGTATCACCGGCTGACACCCACATGTTGCACATTGGTGACTGTTCTATTTGAGCTGAACAAAATTAATGTGGAATTCACTGGTAAATTAAAGCATTATTTGGGGAATCCAAACATATGTCTGAAGTGACTATTATATATAGTATATGTAAAGAAAATCAACATCTACTAAAACAAAAAGTACCCGGTGCTGATGACGCCCATACTGATTGACATCAACTCCCCATCTATATAGCAATGCAGTTTTGTGGCAGAAAGCTGTCTTACTGTAGTCCTATTATTTACTGTAGGGCTCAGTTTTACTAGGAATGAACAGATCTGGATTCCAGTTCCAGTGTGACCACTGTCTGGCTACTTCCATAAGCAAATCACTGTAATTCACTGTAGACTCACTTTCACCACTCCCCCCCCGCCATATATTTGTCAGAGAAGGGCATGTTTGGGTTTTGCATGGGGTTATGTTGTGTGGATGTAATGAGATAAGGCATTTGATAGAATGTTGAAATGTTAGACTGAACCTTGCTTTTCTATATCCCAAGTTAATGCTATCATTATATAATACTTTTAAAGGAATGGTGAAATAGAACTGTTTTTAAAAATTATTTACAAAGCAAAAATACTATTGTGGGGACTTCCAGTCAAGATGGAGGTGTAGGTAGACATGCTTTGCTTCATTGTACCACTGTAAGAAGGAACACAACTAACTTAAAAATGAAAAACACCAAGAACTGCCAGAAAATCACCCAGAAAACACCCAAAACCATACAGATATCTGATAACCCAGGGTTTAAAGAAGCTATATTCATCCAGATGGGTAGGAGGGGCAGAGACCAAGAGTCAGGGTGGAAAAGATGCAGTGTGGTGGTGGCGAGCCAGGGGTGGTGAGGCAGCAGTGGTCAGCAGAACGGGTGGTCCCACATTCACATGTGGTGGATAAAAATCAGGGGGACACCTTGTGAGCCAGCCATCCCAGCTCCAGGCCAGACCACGCAGCCCAGGGCTCCAGCACTGGGAAAAAGAAAGCCTCATAACTTCTGGCTAAAAACCCAGTGGGGGTTGGCGTGGCAGAATAAATGCCCAGTCTCTCAGGAGAGCCTGGACCATGCACAAACCCATCTAACCTGGGAATCACAACCAGGACAGCAGCTAGAGGGCCACCAGTTGCATATGGGAAGTGGGTAAAGTGACTGGAAAAGGGGAGAGTGCCAGACAAGCTCCAGAAGTCACTGCAGCAGTGGCATTGTTCCCTCTTTGACCTCTCCTTCACATGCCACAAAGCAGTAAAGTAGGTTGCCCAGCCCTGGCAATTCCCAAAGCTCTGCCCCATACAACCTAACAGGTATGCTAGGGCAGGAAACCAAAGCATCTCTACTTAGTATGCAGACACAAGGAGGCTACCAAAATGAGGAGACAAAGAAATATGGCCCAAATAAAGGAACAGAACAAACCCCATAAAAAGAACTAAGCAATGTGGAGATAGCCAACCTAGAAGATGCAGAGTTCAAAGCACTGGTGGTCAGAATGCTCAAATATCTCATTGAATATAGCAAAAGCATAAGGGAAGAAATGAAGACTCTACTAAGAGAAATAAAGAAAAATCTGCAGGAAACCAACAGTGAAGGGAAGGAAGCCAGGATTCCAATCAACAATTTGAAACATAAGGGAGAAATAAACATTCAACCAGAACAAAATTAAGAAACAAGAATTAAAAAAAAAAGAGTTTAAGAAGACTCTGGGACATCTCGAAAAAGGCCAACATCTGAATCATAGGGATGCCAGAAGGAGAAGAGGAAAAACAAGAAATTGAAAACTTATTTGAAAATATAATGAAAGAGAACTTCCCTAATTTGGCAAAGGAAATAGATATACAAGTCCAGGAAGCACAGAGAGTTCCAAACAAGTTGGACCCAAGGAGGTCCACACCAAGACACATCATGACTAAACTGCCAAAGTTTAAAGATAAAAAGAGAATCTTAAAAGCAGCAAAAGAAAAACAGAGAGTTACTTACAAAGGAGTTCCCATAAGACTATGAGCTGATTTCTCAAAAGACACTTTGCAGGCAAGAAGTACAGTGATGAAAAGCAAGTACAATCAAGACTCCTCTACCCCACAAGGCTATCATTTAGAATTGAAGGACAGATAAAGTACTTTCCAGACAAGGTAAAACTAAAGGAGTTCATCATCACTAAGCAGTTATTATATGAAATGTTAAAGGATCTCATTTAAGAAAAAGAAGAAGGTCAAAACTATGAACATTAAAATGACAACAAACTCACAACTATCAACAACTGAATCTAAAAAACAAACTAAGCAAACAACTAGAAAAGGAATAGAATCATAGATATGGAGATTATTTGAAGGGTTATCAGCTGGGAAGGGGGAGAATGGGGAAAAAAGGTATAGGGATTTAGAGACATAATTGGGTAGGTACAAAATAGACAGGGAGATGTTAAGAACAGTATAAACGATGGAGAAGTCAAAGAACTTATATGCATGACCCATGGACATGAACTAAGAGTGCAGGGCATCACTGGAGGGAAGGTGGGTACCGGGTGGAGGGGGAAATAGGGGGGAAAACTGGGACAACTGTAATAGCGTAATCAATAAAATATACTTAAAAAATTAAAAAGAAAGTGATAAAAAATACTATGGTGTAACTCTGGTTCATAAAAGTAAATATAGATTGCTCATATTATAAAAATTCTTAGTACTACCAACTGTTATTTTCAGAGAATATTTTTATCCATTAAGAATGTTTGAAAAGCAATGATTAGTTTTCTTTTTTTCCTTAGTATATAAATTATTATCATAGCTTGTGCAATGATCTTACATTTTCACACAATTTTAGTTCTTTTTATTGCTTTCTCTCTGTCACAAGGGTTCCTTTCTCCAACCCCTCTCTTACGTTTCATAACGTGTTAATTTTAACTTGTCTTACAGGAATGAGAGGAAAAGGCGATGGGTCTGGCTCCACGATGGCTTCCAAATAAAGTCTAAACTTTTAGTTTAGGATTTCAAAGCTTTGTCTTAACCTACTACTTTGGCCTTAACTCTCTGACCTTATTCTGTCATGTTATCAAATGTTTGGAAATGTGTTGATCCTGATCATAATTTTCTTGTTTCTAACCCTTTGATTATGTTGTATTCCACATTCACTTTTTTGAAAGTCTTCCCATGTGTAAGTAATATCTCTCCTATGAAGGCTTCGTGATCTTCCTACTGCGAACGTTTTTCCTCTTACAGACTTAAGTACAGTTTATATATACTTTTCTTGTGGTATTTAGGCCATTCTGTTTTATATTACTTTTGTATCACTGTGTTGTTGTTTGTTTATTCAGTAATTACTTTCTGCCTATTTTATCCACTGTTTTTATTTCTGTTGACATAACTTTGAGCTTCCTTGGTTCAGTTCTGTTTATCATTATACTCGTATCTAGAAGATTTTTCTTGGACAATAAGAAGCAGCCCAAGAGTTGGATCAAATTGAACTAGCAGGTCACATTTTTAGACACAAGGACCCATCTGAACCTTTCAAGGGACTGAGAAAGAGTGAAACCAGTCTTCGTGTACTAAAAAAGGGTCTTTAAGTGTGACCGGAAGGAAAGAATGCAGCTGTTTGACAAGTAATGCTTGTGAGTTTAGAGAAACCAGTATTGGCGGAAACTAGCAGCCTGCGTCAGAGATGCTTGAAGGCAGGAGTGTTGTTCTACAAAGTCGAATGCTTGGTTTGCATGTCAGATACAAAGGAGACACGTTTAAAAGCTAATCCAGGGTCTACAAAACATAGACGGGGTGCTCTGGAGTCTGGACAGACTTTCAAACATAAATTGTAAATCCTTTATGTTTGAATAAAAACTTGTATTATGCAGTTTCCTTAGCCTTTTTTTAGGGAAAAAATTAAATTTAAACAAATATTTTCAAGTTATGCTATTTAGAAAGAAATCAAGCTTGAACAAATATTTTCAAGTAGTACTAGGAACAGTTTTTTTTTGTTTTGTTTTGTTTTGTTTTTTAATAGACAGAGGGGAAGGGAGGGAGAAAGAGAGGGAGAGAAACATTAATGTGTGTTTGCTTCTCACATGCTGTCCCCACTGGGGACCTGGCCTGCAACCCAGGATGTGCCCTGACTGGGAATTGAACCAGCAACCTTTTGGTTCTTCAGACGTGCACTCGATCCACTGAGCTACACCAGCCAGGGCGTTGTTGTTGTTGTTGTTATTGCATGAGGGAATCTCTCCTGAGAAATAACATTTCCTAGTATTTGGAATTCTTTGAAGGCCACATCTATACAAAGAAGTAGGGGCATTAGCTTGAGCACCATCACTGACTGGGTTCCTGAGTCTTGAACATTTGTGTCCATTTATTTGCATTTCTCCTGCTTATTTGATTCACATTATCTCTATTTTCCTCTTAGATTATTAAAACGGGAAGAAAGTTTCACATTCATTCCTCGGTCCCGTGAAGAGCTTCCAGACAACTTTCCAAAGGAAATCCCTGGAATCTGCTATTTCCTGGAGGTAAGAACTGGTCCTAAACAGCCAAAGCCTTCTCTCTCTTCATTGAAGATAAAGAAGGTTCCCTACAACATTGGCACCATGTTCCTCCGGGAGACAAGCCTCTGAGAACTGCTGCAGATCGAAGACTCCTCCAGAAGCACAAGCCCAGATCCTGGGTCACCACAGGAGAGTGGGAAGAGATTCTCTTTCACTGCTTTGTTGAGAACACACAGCAGAATTTCTGTTATGTCAGGCAATAATCCTAGATAAAGGTGGGTGATGACTGTCAAGTACACTGGAGGGTGGGGGGGAGGAATCAGGTGTGCCCGTCCCTGTGAGTGTTTTTGGTCATACGTGTATTTTAATAACAAATACGGGCCCCCTTTCCAAACTAACCAATAACAGACTTCATGTTTCGTGTTATCACACATGCAGACATCTTTCCCTGTACATTTGTATCACTTCTGAGAACCAGTTTTGATTATATATTCCTACATTTAGTGAGATGGTATGTGAAGAATGTTTTCTAATTTTGTTTTTCTGAACAGACATTTCATACGTATATCATGGCAGTGTGGTAAACTTCCCAGAAGGAAGAACTGTAACTCAGCAAAATATTTTAGGAATATTACCTATTTTTATACATATCTCTTCTAGATAACTACATTTCACATAACATTTTCAGAATCTGCTACTGTATAGTTGGTACATTATGTAACTCTAATCTATTAATTGAATATAGTTTTACTCATTAGTGCTTAGATTGAGAATACATATGACCAAGCATTTCAGATGATGAGAAGGCATTGTACGTCTGCTTAGAAAATACATCTTTTAGATTTGATTATTGTAGCATGGAACCCAGGGGAAATGGAATTTCCTAATAGCGGATACATCTGTAACCAAGATTAAAGAAAGGTCTTTTTGCTATCTTCTAGCAAATATCAGTCAAAATAAAACACTCTCTACACTGGATACTTTTCAATTTAGCACTCACAAGTACAGGTAGTTATTGTAATGTACTAAACTGCGTTCTAATAAAGAGTAGCCTACCAAATGACGTGTTCGTGCTTCCCCTCCCCCTTCATGGTGGGTAGCTCCTAAGGCCACTCCTGGGAGCAAATTCCTAGATACTGGCATTAGTGAGAAAGGTGCAGGACATTTTGCCAACAGTGTTGTTTCTTCTTGCACAATAAAAAAGCAAGGAAATAAACCCTGTATTTTATGGCTTTCAGATTAAAAAGCTGTTTTCTGCAGTTTGATTGATTTGGCTTTTAAATTCAGTGAATCACCTTCAGAACACTGAAGCGAGTCTAACCTTTAGACTTAGTAATCACCATAGTTACAGACAGGCTTCCATTGCATGTTCTGCTACAATGAAGACCAGTTCCCAATAATTAGTACTGCATGAAAATATTATTACAGATACACCCTGAAATTTGGAGCACAATGTGTCCAGGGATTTGCTATTTTGGATCAGATGCAAAACCTAAGTTTCTATTGAGGCTAATGAGCAGGAAACATTTGTTTCCTTAAAATCTTAGGGTATTCATTTTCTTACTATGGTAGGTACACTCATTCATAGCTTATGTCTCCTGAATACAATATATGTCTTCTAGTCAGAGATTTTGGCTGCATTATGATTTGGTTATGATATAACTCAGCTAAGGAGCATATTAACTACTGTCAATGTCATCCTAAGGCTGAATTAGTGTTTTTGAGTCCTCTAAGTGTGTAACTAGAAAACATTGACAGGCATGCAAAGTATTTGTTACAATGGTGATCACTTTTATCATTGTCGAACTCCATCTTATGAGGACACTTGAGTAACACTCTTCATGTGGGACCGGACCTAGACCCAGAGCTCTGAATCCTTGCCTGTCTGTCTCTCTTCCCTGAGTCTAGGTCTCTGTTTTTAACCACATGGGGTAAGATGGCCAGGGTGTTTACGAGAGGCTGTGTAGGCTGAGGACAAGGTGCTCTCATGGGAGCAATCACTCACAAAAGAACTCTTCAGGGCACTGGGGGATTAATGCCCTTCCTTCGCAAGGAACAGGGGCAAGCTGTACAGTCCTCATGCCGAGAATAGGAAACCCCTGAGCTATGTTGGTGGGCTCCTTATAGTGCAGGAGCATGAGAAAGAACCCAGCTCACTGAAGTCATTTATGCTTATTCTGCACAGTAACTAAGGGTTTATTATGATACGGTGAATCAATAAATGTTTTGGCAATAAACAATGTATTATGTAACCACAAGGCTGAAAGGGATTTCTAGGAATCATCCAATCTATTTCTCTGCTTCTTGTAAAGATTTGTTTAAGCGACTATTCTAAACATATAGTTATTCTCTCTATACTTATGATCACCTATGGGAAGCATATTCTAAAGGCATCACTGGAAATCCACTTTATTATCTGGCGTGGTAATAGGGCCCAAAACAAGAATTGTATATGCATTCAGTTTGTCAGAAGAATAACAAACTCTGTCTTATATGTTTATATGATTTTACTTAGAGAAGAAGTAGCATTTACATTGTCATAAATGTCTCAATGAAGAATATGCCAGAGACCTATTAAGTATCACAGACATGATGTAAGCTACATTTTCCATGCCATGTAATCTAAATATATCTTTAAAACTATAGCCTGAGACAATGGTTCAATCTGTTAGCATTTTGCCAATTTAGTGCAACTGATCATTATAGTTACCCTGCTGCTATGTATGTTTGCAAGGTACCATTTAAAATGGCTATTCACTCTAGTTGTTGTCATAGAATTTAGAAGCTGTGAAAAAGCATCATAGTGTTGTCCTCCGTATTTCCATTTGCAGCTGTGGCTATAACAAGGGGAGGTAGTTGTTTCATCTGTCTGGTATCTGTACCGTCTTCTCACCTGCAGACCACTCCACCCATCATTCACTTTAGCCTGGCAAATTAAAAGGAATTTAAATGGCTGCCCCCTTGAATCAAGCAGTATTGAATTGGGGAAATGGCTTTAACCCACTCTACGAGGGATACTTTAAATATAACTTGGCACCTGTAGCCCCTGTTTTAGTGTTCTTTCGAGCAACACATTGGGAGAAGTCACCTTATTACTAGCTATGAGGACCACAGCTTTTCATCGGCTTCAGCATCGTGATGGAGATGAGGTCATCACTTGGAAGTAAGTCAGTTGTCTGACAAAGATCCCTCACGTGTACCCAAAACATACTGCACAGTATGTGCTCTGTGAACCTTAGTAGGCAATATCAGCCATAATTAAAAAATAATACTCGATGCCTAGGGAAATGCTGTGTAGAGTGGTGCGGAGAAGGACCCAAATGTTTAAACTCTGCCCTGATATCAATCTCTTCTCTTGTATTTTAAATTATTTGGGGCTTTGTTTTGAACACATGAGTACATGGCTGTCCAGTGAGCGATGGCCTGCTGAGACAGACACTGATGGCTGAGACTTGAGAGCAGGTCCGTGGGTCCAGCACTGGGTGTGAACTCCCATAGTCTCACTCTTGCTCTGCCTGTCTGGTGACAATGGTACCGAGACCGTAGTGTCTTATTATGAAGATGCAAAAGTGCATGCTTCTCCTAGAAAAACAGAGCAAAACAGGACAACAACCTAAACTGGAGTACTAATTTATAAGTGCAGCAAAGCTTTTAATTTTACAGATTCCCCCAAAGAGTTCCAGCAATAAAGCAAAATTAAATGGATACATACAAAAGGCAAAGCTACAGAGAAATTGGAAAACCACCAGGCTCTGTGTTTTGTATAGAATCATATTGCTAACAATTCAAAGAGTGCATTTGTGGTTGTGAGCTGTGAAAAGAGAGCACAAGATTATGACCATCATTAAATATATTTCGTGAAGGCTCTCTGGGTTCCTGACTTACTGAGGGCAGGTGTTGTGGATTATCAGGGCAGAGAGTAAAGCTTCTACAATAGGTATCTTGTCATGCATTTTGAGTACTGCCTAGCCCACCCCAGACCCTCTCTTATTCCATGTTGCCACTGGAAACCATCCCACCCACTCAAGCCCGGCCCCATGAAACACTGCCCTCTGTACCTCTGGAACCTTCTGTATATGAGCACAGAAAGAACATCTGAGGCCTGTTTCAGGCTGATAGGAAGACTCATACAACTTCAAGCCCAAGGAATGATGCACTTCTGAAGTGAACTAACCATCCCAGTTGTGCTGGGGCACTGCTGACATCAAAGCTCCTCTCTCTGCTTTTTCTTCAAAATACAATCTGACTCTGAGCATCTGATACTACTTCATTGAATATTCCTTTGAATGAATTATATATGACTTTACATAGGGTTAGGGTGGCACCAGATGCTGTTCAGCCAACAATATCTATACTCTCAAGACCAACAAGCAAGTCCCATGTTATATAACCTGGGTACTTCGATGATGTGATTACGGATCTTGAACTACAAAAATTGTCATTTCAGAGGCTTCTATGAATATGTGTTATGAGATACAGCCTGAAAACCATGATGCATGAGAGGCTGAATTATTAAAGTTTAACATATTCCCTTCTGCATGATGATTCTTTATGGGTAGCTCTGATCTGAATACACTTTTTCTATATGAATATACTTAATTCACAGCCAGCTGATTTAACATACACAATATAAATCATATTAAAACGATTGAACAAGTGTTATTGTTAAACATGTAAACTGATCGCAGCTGCGGACTCAATCTCAAGACCCGTGTAGTGGGGACTGAAGAACAGACACTGATATTACCTACAGACTAACATAAATCTTGTCCGAATAGATTAAGATAGTGTGCAAAGTTCCTTCCTCACACTTGATTCAAACAACTGCAACCTCAGCATTGTCCTCCCACTTTTTCGTTCCTTTTCTTCCCTTGCCTCTTCTTTCCTCTTCCTTCCTTTCATTGGAAGAAGTCATTGTTGTGTTTATGACAGACAGAATCACAGTCATCCTCATGTTGTAAAATAGTTGGCTTTATAAAGTAATGAATATTCTTGTGTGTGTGTGTGTGTGTGTGTGTTGAACGTTTGTGTTTCAAGGTTGAAAGGATTGACATTCTGGGAGGAATGGGGGTGTAGGAAAGTAAAATTAGTGTCTCCATTTCTAATATGTTGTGACCGACCAGTCAAGTGTCTCGCTGCTGTGCCATTTGTGTTAAGAGATGATGCTGTTCGACGGTTCAATTTACCAACTTGGCAGTATCTGGCTGGCTTCCAACAGATTACCTTGGAAGCTTTTAGGAATACAAATCAGTAGGCTTTACCTTCAGAGATTTGGGTTCAGTAGGTCTCAAGTATGGCACAGGAATCATAGTTAGAAAATCACTCTAGGTAATGCTAATATGTAGCCAGATTTGGAGATCATTGAAGAGTATTCAAATAATCTCAGTTACTAGGAATAAATGCAAGCTGACTGAGACAGCAATATATTATTTTATTTGTAGTTACTTTGAAAGGTAAATACTCCAAGCTTCAGAGCATTATTTTTTCACAAGTTTTAACTTTCGCTTTGGTGTCAAATTTATTGTCTGCTTTTTTAGTATGAGTCTTCAAAATTATTAGAGACAGAAATCAACACTGATGAATATTGTTCACTATAGGGCTAGTAGGCATACCAGACATGGTCCCATTTTCTTAATTACTGCCTGAAGTGTGCAGTACATCAGTATTTGCTGATCCTCACCACCAAGATATCCTCCGTGAACTTTTGGACACAGAAGCAAATGTCAAAGTGATAACCTTATTTCTGAATGCTTTGATGTTTATGTTATAAAAACTCAATACTTAGTCTTACTCTGTACTTTTGATGTGGAACGGTACATTCAACTAAAAAGGATTCCCTAGCAATACCTTGTAACAACAACCTTTTAAGCAATAATTTAGGCCATGGTGGTGATACCATATGAACCTTGCACTTTTGTGTACGTCACAGAGCTTTTAGGGAAATAGAGACATGTTCTACATAAGCAATAATATAGCTGCTGTGGACTCTGAAAAAATATTCACCATTTTACTGCAGTAAAATGAGCAGCAAGTGATAACTCAGATAAAAATTATCTGAGAAAGTGACATGCTTATTAATCTGTTCTCTCGGAAGTCTTTCAGTTGCCTACATGCTTTAAAGTAATTAACATACTCCTCTCAGATTATTTCTGTTGTATAATTTTTTAAATACCTATAATAATATTTCTCTCAAGAAATGTATATGTATGCAGTGTTGCCCAAGTTTTCAGATCTTCACAGTACATAGTACTAAGGAGCAGTTAAGGATGGATTCATGAGTAGAAGAAGAACATATGTTGGATGAGTTGACTGAGAATGTAGGCTTGCGAAAACATAGATGAGTCCTGGGACAATTAATTCAACTGTAGGTCTGATAA
>VMDR010021635.1:0-16713 GCA_007922815.1 Macrotus californicus | reverse complement strand
CATATTCCCATATTCATCACCCCTCCCTTATTTTGAAGTAAATTCTACACATCAGATCATTTCATCTGTAACTATTTCATTATATACTTAGTAGAAAAGAATACTTCTTTAAAAAGCAAAACTGTAATATTATTTTTAAACAAAGCAGAATCATGATCACACCAAAAGAATTAAACAATAAATCTGTGATAACCAGTTAATGTTCTCTTTCTAAAGAATTCTACCAGTAAGACTACCATGCTGCCTACTACTTGGATCTAAATTAACATCATTTAATGACCATCCCATGAAAAGCTGGTACAAATGGGCACAAAGCTAATAAGGGGGGAAGGGGACTCAACTACTTGCCTCATTTCCTCCCGGAAGCCTGTTCATGTGGACCAGTTGACCTTGATCATCCAACACGAGCTCGGTGTACGTCAGCATGTCAGAAGGCAGAGGGGGTGAAGGCAGGAATGCTTGAGCGGACATAGACTCCCAGAGCTTGATCAAGGACTAGTAGAGGAGACAAGTTTGACAAATCAATGACAATTAGCATTTCAACGTGGATAAAAATGTTAAGATTTGGTTGAGCTGGTTTTGCTCTCTTTCCCAAGTATTCTGCTGAGTATCTCTATACATTACAGCGGATTCTACAGCTTTCATTCTCAGTTAAAATAGACTTGTTATTTTTCACCTAATGTATTGTACATGACAAAAATCAGGCATTTTTCCAACAAAGTCAAACTACTGAGTGATTCTGAATCACTAGAGTATTAACAAATACACCAGACCTAACACTACCCCTGGAAAATTATAATAAGAAACTAAGTAGCATCAATCTCCCTTAAAAAAAAAGAAAGAAAAATCCTAGAGAAACTTGACAATAGAGGAATAACCAGGAAAATGACATAACACTCAGCTAATACAAAGAAATCTCAAGAAAGCAAGGACAAAATTCCCACTAGAGGTTCAGGAGAAGCATCCTTCTTCTAATATCTTTTATGAGCTACAAGCTCATAAGCAGGAATTAGCTCACTGGAGGTGTATGACTATTTGTCAATGTGCAATCAATTCTGCTCAATTTTGAAAAAAACAGATAAATACACCTATCCATTTAGAAGCCATCATGATTTCCATTTCCAACTCCCTACTACCAAAACAAGTGCCTCATGAAGTGGGAACTGCTTCAGCTGTTTCTTTGCTTGCCTCAAAGCAACACTTAAAGTCAATATAACTTATTCATACCTAGATGTCCCAATCACTATATTTATGTCTATACTATAGAAAGAATGGTATAGAATGTGATTTTTATTTATAGCACTGGCAGCATTGAGAAACAGAACCAACCCTCAGCTTTTAGGCTAACAACGCCAACGGCACTGAATAAAGGTAGCTGTGTTTCAAGAGAGAGAACTTGTAAATGAGTGGTTACATAAGGAAATCTCTTGTGTCTGTGAACAGTACAAGAATTATAGATAGACTATTTACCAAGGCCACATATCTTACCTTAGAAAAATTCAAATGTGGTAATACTGGTGGTATTAACTAGATTTGGAAAAATCCTATATTCACAGATGTTTTTTTAAAGACAAGTTCAGTATTCTTTTGATACCTTATTTTTTATCTGCTGCATTTTCTCTGGTGATATACTTTTCTTGCCTTCTATTGATGGAAGAAAGATCTGCGGCATAGAGATGATTCACCACACAGATCAAAGGAATTTATTTTCATATAGAGGGTAAGATTCATAATATATTTTCTCACGCTAGTTTTTATTCAGCTGTAATAAATCTCCCCAAAAGAACTGATACTTTAAACTGTGTATCATGGACTCTATACCCATTTGTATATGTTCTCTGTATCGATTCTCATCATTTTAACCTAGGCTATGAGCTAGAGAGACTTTGGTTATCTTGGAAAACAAGAAAACGAGGACTAGAATTTTAAACCTCTTTAATATCCATAATTTGCATGTAGACGTAGGACATATATACCTGAACATAACTCCTCGCACTGGTCACTGTAAGCCACCGCCGCAGGCATGTGGCCTCCGGTCTCAGTTTACTCTCGCCCACTCAGCACAGGCTTCTCTCACTATTCCTCCTGTTAATTCACATAGAACCGTCCAACAACTAAACTGGCTGTCACCAAGTCCCAAATAAAACAGAAATGAGAATAGTGTCAAGACATTTCCTGCCCTTTGGGAGTGCATCATTCCAGTCTGAGCTGCATCGGAGGGAGAGTCAAACAAAACTCTGCCTCTTTGGAATATGCCAGAGCCCCCCAGGTGGCCACCATTACCTGTCGAAACATCTCTGGGATATCATATATGTATGTTGTCCCTAAGGACTGTGCCTGGAACCTCTTTGACTGAAGCAGGTCTTTGGTCACATAGGGAGTGTTGATTAACATTCCATGTAATGGTCCCTGTTTGTCTCCATACGCTTGAAACATGATCTGCAGAAAAAAAGAGGATGGCACGGGGAGTTCAGACAGAGAAAAAACTCAGACAGCTGCCTCGAGGGGCTCTGCCCACAGATGTTATTTCTTGAAACACATGTTTGGTGGTTTGAGTAGCTAAGATGTGTTTCTTCACATTGGGTACTGGTACATGGTGCTTTCACTTCTCTACAGATTAACCAACTGCAAAAAATAGTATGTAGCCAACTGTACACCATAGGCTGACTTCACTTTTGGATCTGTTGAAATCAACAAGAAAGCACAGCGTAAATTTCACATTTCAAAGACAGACTGACAATGCCTGCCTTCTGAAGTGACTTGAATCCCACATATTTAGAAATGAAGTCTGTTAAGTAACCAGTCTGAGCAGTGCTACTAGTCTTTAAGTTCAGAAACAGCTACGCATTAAAGAGAATTCTGTGCTTTCTCCAATAGAAGGCCAGCCCAGGATCCACCATATCATCTTTGCTTTAGTCTATTTGATGAGAAGGGGCTTCATAAGTATTATTAGCCACACAAAGGCTTCCAAGATTTCTGCTACAAATGGATTATATCCACCCGTCTAGCTAGTTAATTTTTGTTAGCTTAATAGACACAGCATATAGTAAAGAATATATTTTATTGAATTATATATGTCTCTACATAATATACACACACAGATGTATTTCCCCAGTACACTATCTCGACAACTAGCGAATAGCTCTTGCAACACTCATGCTGTCACATAACGAAATCACCACACCAGCTTTTAATCATTTTAACTCAAATACTTCTAGAAGAGTACTTTATACTCCATATATTTAGTTTTATTTGCTTATCAATATTTATAAGGAATGCCATTATTTTATTCAATTAATATTTATCGAGTGCCTGGAGGTTGAGTGACACCAAACTAGGCACTTCATGCATGAGTACATAAAATGCAGATTCCCAACGCAGTGAATGGAAAGGGAGATTGGGATATAAGAGTATATGTATCTGCCCACATATCTATTCAGGCCTAATATATATAAGCTTAAGTCTACCATTAATTATTAGATTTGTGAGCCTGCTGTATAGCCATAAGAAGAGAATTAAGTGTTTCGCTAGATCCTGGGTGTAGTTCAGCTAAGGGAACCCCTAGCCCCTTCCTGAGACCAGAGGAACAAGTGTGTTCTGCTGACTTGTCAGTCAGGTCCTATTCTGGGCAGACCTTGTTTTGGGCTGCTTAAAACCCCACAGGATGGAGTTCCCAGTCTTCCTGGATATGACCAATGGTGAAAGTCACCAGGTGGGAAGCAGAGCTGGCAGTGTCTCATGAATGTGAGAGACAGAGACACTAAAATACTAATGTTTTCAGAGATTCAGAGTGTTAGCATGAAAGAACTGAACTTACAAGAGAATGTAGGGGGACGTCAAGATGTTTTCTATCATGGTTGTGATGGTAGTACACAGGTATATACTATTTCAGAATGAAATAAACATGTAAAATGAGTGCATTTTATTATATGTGAATTGCATCTCAATAAAGGTGATTTTAAAATGTATATTTCCCCCTTACACTACACATTGGAAATCAATTGACATATGAATGATCAGCTATCACTGTTAATTCCATTTTCTACTATAATGGATATCACAATTGAAAATTGGTAAAGTATATGTTTTATAAGTTCATAAAAATATGTATACATTTAATATATCACACACCTTTCACCAGCGGCCATCAGAAGAGCTTCTCTTGGAAAGCTATCTCTAATTCCATATACTCTATTCCCTTAGAACTCTGTAATTATTTTAAGATGGCAGAATCACAGTCATGTTACCGAGAAACTAATTATTTGTCTTCTTCCTCTGTGATGTAAATTTCTTGAGAAAAGAGATCACTTTTTATCTTTGTAGCCATACCTTACCTGACACACTAGAGATGGTTAAAAAAATGTTAAATTAATGAACTAATGAATGAATGATACACATGGTTCTACATTATTTTAAATTTATATAATGACTCACTGGAGCAAAGAAACAGAAAAAACAAATAATAAGCATCAGGTAGGCACCAGGAGTGCCAGAATTGAGTTGGAGGCTATTCTTCTTCTATGTTCCCTCCTCTGGCCGTGGGCTCTTCAGTTCACATGGGGCAGTGGCTGTTGAACTCTCTCAACTGAAGCTCCTGATGGAGACCTCTTCCTTCAGGGATCCTAAATATGGCAGACCATGCTAAAAGGGGTTCTCCCTCAGGCTACAGGTAGCTCATTCATTCATTCAGAAACTTATTGAGTGCTTATTTTGTGCCAGGCATAGTACTAAACCCTGATTGAAGGCTTCTGTGCCTTTCATGCCTCTGTGTCACCACTAGCCAGCATGAGGGAAATCTAAGAGCTTTCTGATAAAAGAAAGGGGAAAAAGTATTTATGAGGAACAAACTTATTTATCATAAACATTGAAATCTCAAGTGGTCATCTTATTTTTCACAAGAACAGACTTGCCTTGAAGCCATTGTATAAGTTAATTAAAAACATCCCTACCCATGGAAAGCTTTGACTGAAAATGTCTTTAAGGTTGCCCTGAAAAACATCAAATGCAGCAAAAATTATTTAATACTCTTTCTCTTGCTAACCCCTCACACTCTTGTGCACTTCTCTCTGTCTTCTTTAACTGTTCACTTCTCACAGGATAGATCTCTGGTCATCTAACTGGGACACAAAGTGCAAAATAAAAGGTCACTCTGACAGCTGTCCAAACTCAGATTTTTAAAATTCATCTTCAAAGTACTGATAGAAATGTCTTTTGTTACCTCTGTTTCCGGATTTTAAAGGACACAGATAAAAACAAGAGACATAATCTCTTCCTGGCACCCAATGCATAGAACAGACTGAAACCTTTGAGTGCACATACATACTGGAGCAAGTTCATCCTTTAACCTGAAGAAATGCACGTCCCAAGTTCCGTCCAAAGACTTGAAATAACACCTCAGTTCTAAGAAACACATGAACAATGGCGAACCAACCTAAATCCAGTTTCACAGCAAATGATCCAAATACTTAGAAACTAAGGTGGTAAAACAGATTAAAGGGGAATTCTCTGTTCAGTAGATTGGTTCTGTAACCAATCTACTAAAAAAGTCACTTTCCATTTCCACATTCTTGATTTTTCTACCTGAAAATGGATTAAAGTTTACTACTTTGTTTTTGTATAGACATATAATACACTGAACTCTTTGAAAGAAAGGTAATGTATATAAATGGAATAACAATGGAATAAATATGTTAAAAATTACTGCTTGTATTGCTCAAACTACTACGTTGAAATTTTCCTTCTTTAGGATACAAGTTGGTGACATATTTTAACAATTCTCCTTTCCTTACTTGCCAATGAGTGTTCTAACTAGGCTGAAACAGGAAGAAGGACAAATCAGGTCGGAAAAGACAAGACTGCTCAAGTAGCCAAAGAGCCTTCTAAGAAAGAACCCTAACTTACACAGTTACCTCTGGAATTAGGTCCGCTTGGCATCTGTTAGGGCTTACCAACATGACCAAACGTTGAAGGTTTTACAACACCCATGATTAGCAACATACACACATCTTACAAGGCAAATGAGATTTTTCAAATTCATGCAGTCATTTAAGCTGACAGAGCACATCACTAGGTGAACCCATGGCACTAATGAGTTTGGGTGGTCTATAACAAGTGCAAGTGCCTTATCTGTAGGACCAAATAAAAACTTTGAGGAGACCTCGAAGTTTGACTTCTGCTTGACTACTGTACCTGTGCTGTCCTGGAGTCAGTCACTTCTTTGTACAGGCTGATGTCCAAGTAATAGCCAGACTCGTTTGTCAGGAAGAGGCGAATGGGAATTGCTTTTCCAGTTGGTGTCAGGCGAATGTTGATCTTCAGTTCTGCTTGGAGGACGCGTAATTTCCACAGCCGACTTCCATAGCGCATTACCATGCTCCGCACAGACTCCTCAATCTGACACACACACATCACCAAACACAAAACTTAAATACCTGTAACTAGGACCTGTTTCAGGTCTGCCCATCTTCAGAAAAGGAAGAATGGAAAAAGATGCTGTTTTCTTGAGATGGGTACTACCTGTATTTCTTACAGGAAGTCATAGTTTCTCCCCAACCCTACTCTTGCTTAGAACAAGTCCGGGACCATTTCCTGCGGGCCTGTCATATGAGTGGTTTTCTATGGCTCACAACACCCAAATGCGTGCAACTCCTTTCTCCTTTTCCAATTACATTCATATTCTATATCAAAGATACACAGTGTCTAAAATTAAAAGCCATGGGATTTAAGAGAAAGCCCCAAATAAGAATAAAATCTCTAGTTAAACAGCTATTAAGTAGCATTTATATGCATGGTAACTCTGTTTCATTGCACTTACAGGACCTTAAATCAACATAGCAATTACCACCATGAGCTTTTTTCCATACATTTTTATTAAACTTTATAATATATGTCTCTTGGTAAATTGCACAAATTAAAGAAAGGCAATTTGTAGGTGGTGCTAGAATGTTCTCTCTCTAAACAGAGCTTTGAAGCTTGATCATTGTCAAGTCCAACTGGGATTTAAGCATACGAAGCAGATGCTTTCTAGTTTCTCTAAGCTTTATACCAAGGCAACTTAGTGTTTCTAGTTTTCAGGTGAGTTATTTTAACCAAATAGCTTTAGATGTGATTTCTTCTTTTTGATACACTAAAGCAAAAACATTTTTTCCAACATGGCTACAGGAAGCTAGGACACACTACTCAAAATTAATGTTCCTTAAGTGAAATATCTTTCTAAAATGCTTTCTCAACTTAGAAAATCTCAAAAATATATCTCATACCTATCCTTCTCTTGTGGTTTTCCAGAAGTATGTGCCACCCTTGCAATTTATTTCTGCACCACCGAATTTTAGGTTAAAATGGGTTTTAAGTAGTTAACGTCTCTATTCCCACATTTGCTTGTTAACCAAGAGATATCTAGCCATTCTTTTCCCAAGGAAACCAAACTCAACAATCTCTATATAGGAAACTGACAACTACACTCAAGCAGGCATTGCTTCTGCTGGACCCTGTGTGTGTGTGTGTGTGTGTGTGTGTGTGTGTGTGTGTGTGTGTATGTGTACAGTTATATAATTATATAGTGTTCAGGCCATGTTTTAAGTCATTCAGCTTCAGCAGTCCCAGAATGCCTAGGAGAACCTTTGCTTAAACTACAGGATGAGACTTGATACTCAGTGAGTTACCCTGTCCCTGTCTTCCCTGACATACTAAAGCAACTGATCAGTACCTTGGAGTCTCAAAGAAAAAAAGTAGAAAAAGGTATCTCAGGTCTTAGATCCTAAGTTCAAAAAGCAAAAGTCTATGCCTACAACTGCTCTTGAGAAAGGGATATATACTGGTTCTCCCACCCAAATTCTACAAGCCGACAGAAAGAGGTTAGAGGGATCAGAAACAGAGAGAAGCCTATCTTTTTTACATGTGGAATAAAAGATCAAGTATAGAATCACTTTGTTTTCCTTCCTTAAATTACGTGGAATGCATTTTAGAAGAGAGCCTCAGAGAAGAAAATATATGTAATACATGTGAAATTCCTTTCAGCCAAATTCCTTTTCTGTGGTTAGACATTTCAGGAAGGTACATTACGTCTCTAAGGTCATCAGGTAAGTAACTTTTAGTACAAAGAGGCAATAATTTTGCCAAAATACC
Source organism: Macrotus californicus (assembly GCA_007922815.1). Lineage (NCBI taxonomy): Eukaryota > Metazoa > Chordata > Mammalia > Chiroptera > Phyllostomidae > Macrotus > Macrotus californicus. The sequence continues at coordinate 8,589 of VMDR010021635.1, read as the reverse complement.
TAATAATAACAAAGTTAATTATTCTAGATGAGAAATTCCAAGTAATTATATAAGATAGGACTGCTGTCATAGCAAGTATCATTATACAGGTGTCAACAGAGAAAGAGAAAGAGGAAGAGAAAGACAAAGACAAAGAGAAAGGGGAAGAAAAAGAGAAAGAGAAGGAGGAGAAGGAGAAAGAGAAGAAAGAGGTTTTATTTTTCATACTGCTTATAAATGACCAGCAAGATAAATCACACCACCTTCAGTTTTGAGGTCTGCTTTTAATGGCGATAGCAAACTTCGGTCACCATCCCAGAAACCCAGTCTTATAAGCATTCTGTATACTCTAAAGATCAAGGGCTCAACCAGCTGACCAAAAGTACCTGTGCCCAGGTCCAAGAGTGAATAAATAAGAATGAATCTCCCTGCTTGCGTTTGCTAGTCCTGGGAAAGAAGCAAAGGAGAAAGGTACCTTTGATGGGTCCATGATGACTGTAGGCACAAAGTTGAGGAAGATGTGGTTGCAGTCAGTACGGACATTTGTATTATTAAAAGCGACTTCCAACTCATCCATGGCTTCCAGGAGCAGCCGCTCCCCTTCATTTTGAAGATATTCAAAAGAAGCTTCCTATGCAGGAAGAAATCACCATCACCATTAATGTGTTTTAAAAGAGGCAACAAAGAAGTGGCTATTATAATTACTTACGCAGTGGTATGTCACGAATCATAAGGCACCTGCCATGGATGTCCTCTACTGCTCTCCCTGGTCAGCCCGATAACCACAGGCAACAGGGGCAGGCAGGGGCAGATTAAGAATGCCTGCAGCCCTTCCTCCAGCCTCCTAATGTATCATTTCTTTCCAATAGGTGGAGACACTGGACATCCCCAGAGGTGGAACCCCAAAAGGGTTACATCTCACATGTGCCAAACAGAGCTGTCTAGAAAGGAAATCTGTTGAAGAAAGGTTATGGCTATGAGATGCAGTAACAACTAACACACCAGGAAGCACCTTGCTAGATGTACAGAAACCACCCTGCTTCTAGACAGGTTTAATGGGGTCACTTCTAACTTTTCTCTCTATCCTCTATCATCACCTAATGCTCCCTGTGGTTTGTCCGTCAGCATGCTTTTCCTTTTCTCAAGTGTGTGCTATCACGCTTCCATTATCAAGAAAATTCAAATGAAAAGAGAAAAAGCTGTTTATTGCATGGAATATTTACTTCTGTGAGAGAAAGGGCTCTCAGACTTCCGCTGATTATTAGAGAGTGAGGCGAAAAAGAACAAGAGCTTTGATTCAAAAAATGAAAACCTAATTTTGGACCATGACTGTTCCTCTGTCCCTTCCCTCAGAGATCACTCCCCACTGAAGTACAGCACCCACCTTGGTGACCAGATCGGAATGTCTGATGATTGCACGGACAAAGAATCTGTAGTCTGTCACTTCTGTGCCCACTTCCACTTTGGCTGCCCCAAGGTACAGGTGCATCTTGTGATTAGCACATGGAATGGCGGTAAGGTCAAAATTTCTCATCCGGTTCAACTCCAACTGGAAGGCAAGGGCAGGCTCCAGGTGACGATAGATACGATCCTCCTCAAACTGAGCACAGGAATTGGAGAAAAAACGTCCAGAAGAGACGGTTACAAAATGCTATTATGAATGTGTATGTAAAAGAGATGCTTAAAAATAAAAACATAAGCTATGATGTGCTAATGAAAAACAGAAATGAGCTCTACACAAGGACAATGCTGTAACTCACATCAGATTAGGCACTAAAGAATCTAGTTACTTCCCGAGCTTTCATCATTTATGCTTTCATAAGTGGTGATGCTCCCCATTAAGAACAGACAAAAAACATCAATTCCCTCAGAACTCCTGTAGCATTTAGTATCTTTATAATTCATGTTTTCACAATTAACTACAAACTGTTTCACATTAACAACTACTTCACATACCAATGTACCAATGTTTTGGATTTACCCGACTAGTCTAAAATGCTTATCACTTCTGGCATAGTACAAAGGACATAGTAAATACACAAAATATAAACATCATATAATTTTTTAAAATAGAGATATTTGGCTTTGGAACATACTATTCCCATTGATATGTAATTACATATATATCTTTTTAAAGAGTTGTATTTACATTTACTGTACATTTTGCTGAAACTAAATTGTTTTTCCAGAGTACACGTCAGTTGAGTGAATGGAGAGAGCCAAAAATATAAGCTGGTAACAGGAAGAAACCGACATGGTCTGAAGTTCTGTATTTTAAAATTGACAAACTAATGCACATAAACAAGACCTGAATGTAAACAAATTGTAGGTGATGAGAATAATCCTACTAAGTAAAACAATCCCTTAGTAACACATCACTAGGATCATCCTAAAACATAAGGATGATTTTGAAAGTTATTGCTTTCTTTGCGTAGGTCAGTACACTCGATTGTTTTGTAAACCAAACCCTTGTCAGAAAGGAGTCTTCTTTTGTTCTAAGACACACGTAAGGCAAAGAGAAGCACAAATCCAATTAGAGAAAAGAATGGCAAGAAGAGTATATGGCAAAGATAAGCCACTCTTGGGCCTGTAAGGGGAAGAAGAAGAAAAAAGGAAAGAATCACTTCTTACCTTATCCCTTGCTCGGAACGTGAAAAATTTAGGGAATTCTCTCTGTGTTAAAAGAAGGGGGAAATGCATCAGTCCTTCATAGATATGGCTCTTTGGGGATCAACACGTAGTACAGAAGCACTCAAGCATCTAGAAGACAGTTTCCTAGAAAATACTCTCCTTACTGAAGTTCAGCCCAGGGAATACGGATGATCCTCTGGGTAACCATCACTTTGATTTCACTTCCAAATTTGAGAATCACCACACTGCTAACCTAACTTCAATAGCTACCCTCTCCTAGGGAAAAAAAAATTAGTATTTTTTCATCTCCCAAGTAAAAATAAAAAAGTTTTCCTGGGTGTTGCTCTTGGTACAATCTGGTAAATAAAACCAATATACCCTTAAGCTTCAGCACTGCAATAGTTACTGGACCGATTTCCCAAGTTTCCCCTTAAGAAACTCTTAAAATGTAAAGTAGCCAGAAAGCACAGAATCCCAATTCATGTATTTTTCCTCATTCACTCTCAAGTCAATAATTTCAAGAGTTTAAACAATAACGTTTCAAGACAAAGAAAAGTACAAGACATTACTCTGGTCACTACCACTACATGTAGAGGAAAGAATGGGGTGGAACTAGTGAACTTGGAATCATTTGATCTTACTGCTCTTTTTCAGGGGCATTACAAAAGAAAGCAACCAATTTACTAGAACCTTATTAATTAACAAAGATGAATTCAATTAGCAGAGTCCATTAGTTTCTGAAATTTAACTTATTAACACCAAATACCCCTGTTCCTCGGATGGGAAGCTCTACTGGCGATGTTGGAATCAAGTCATTACTATTTGCCTCTCTAGGAGGTTTCATTAGGCATCTTCATTATGAGTGCAATATAATCAGACACTTACTGGTACAAGGCAGAGAGACCAGGACTAGCTGCATAAACGTCCCTCAATGAGCTTTAGGAACCATGACAGAAACATGAACTGAAATGAAAGCCTTCTGGGTGGCAGGCACTCTCGTGAGTTGTCCCCTCAAATGCTCTCAACAACCTCTCAAGGTAGGTATCCCATTTTACAACTATGGAAGCCATGACCAAGTGATAGGCCCAGGATTGGAATATGAACTTGGGTCTCTACATGCCCTCTCATCTCTACCACTCTACCTCAAGTGCAGGGCATTAGCATTCTATTCTTGTTATAATCCAGACTCCTTACAGGACTTCTCTTTGATGAGACAACAAACAGAAATGAAGAATTTTTAAAAATTAAAAGAGAAAAGCAAAACTCATGCTGAAAACTTGTGGTTCTTGAATTTACTGGAAACTTCTTGAATGTTTTCAATGGGTATTATACCTTACCCTCACCTTAACTTGCACAGTTAATAAATCTTCTTATATTTTCCTTGCATTTTAACTGTACAATGGCATTTCACAGGCTTCTTGGAGATTGTTTACCAGCCGGAGAAATCCCTTGTCCAGGCTTAGGTCCTTAAAAGCTCTTTGAAAGTGGACTTTACCCAGCACTGATCTTTTATTGATGATGTTTTCATTCTAAATAATTCTCTAATTCCCCTGAATGACAGTAAAGAACATGGGGATGACTTCAAGGTTAGGCAGGAAGATGTTCAGCTGCAGTGTCAGTAGGTTTCATGCTCGGGGCTTTGTAGTCTTATTTTTGCTCTATTCTTGAAAGGTATGGCTTTCAGAGCATTAACTAAGGTAACACAAGTCAAAAATGGAAGGGTAACAAAATTCTCTCATGAAGTATTCTGAAAGTCAAGGAAAGTGACAACAATCTTTTAAGCACACACACTTCCATTCTGCCTTAACAATTAGTTAGTTAATAAGAAATTTTATTTAGTACATCATTTATTCAACTGTGTACAAGTGCAGGACCAATATCATTTTCCTTCAAAAACATAATAGTAACCAAAACATCACTTCTTTACTACTTAAATCAACTAAGAAAATTTGTAGTAACTGAAAGGCATGAAAAACAAACAATTTAAATAGAAATGCCTTTATTATAAATAATGAAAGAGAGTGACTAATGCTTGTTGGAGGTGGGAAAAGACCACCAATCAGAAAAACAACTTTCATTAAAGTTAGCAAAAAGAAGGTGTTAGGAGATGTTATCAGCAAACTTTTTTTAACTTTTGAGTAAAGTTTTAGCTCTACAGTAAAGTCCTTAATTTAAGCAGGAAGCATTAAGAACAGGAAATGGTAAGAACTTCTGTGCAATGGGAAGCAGGATTAATGAACAACTCTTCAAGTCTGAGGACTCACAGAAAGTCATCTCTTTTGGCATTCCCAACAAATCACAGAAACACATAAAAGAAGAAATTCAAAAGTCTGATCCTGTAGTTTTAGCAAATTCCTTCATCCTACCTCATCATCATATGCCAGTTTTTTCCACAAACAGCGTTCATGCTTATTCTATCACTAATGTAATTGTTTTCCAGGCATTCTACTAGTGTTATGGGCAAATATCATAATTGAATGTACACAAAGAAAAACCCTCTTAGTGTTCTGGTACCAAATAACAAAAGAATGCAAGATTTCTCAGGAAGAAATTATACTCCTGCTGTGTTCTAATCAGCCAACCATCATCAAGACAATCAAAATAATTTGCCTAAATTAGCCAATCAAGACACCCTGCAAATCAGAGAATGTAAAAACCTGCAACAGAAAACATCATAGCTGATTATGATACTAATAATCGTGTTAAAAACCTAATGAGATGAAGAAATTGAAAGCTTGCTGGTGCAATTCTCTTTTACCTCAACATGCTGAGAACTAATTATATAGACTGTAATTAAAACAAAAACCCAAACCTTCTGAAAAACTAATAGTTGATCCACTAGCAAACAAAACTACCAATTTTTTCAGCTTTATTGAGAAATAATTGACATATCAAAAATTTTTTTTAAAGAAATGAACTACTAACCATGATAACTTTCATTAGTGAGCTCTTTCTTCCAAAGCACTTAATTTTAAAGTGGGAGTCATTCACGTAAAATCAGTAAAAGTAGAAGTATCTCCTAGATGATTTATAGCAGAATTTTAAAAGTCTGATGAAATAATACAAACAAAAATCAAAAGGAAACTTAACAGATACAAAACTGATCAGAATCTCACCACAGTTTTTGGACCTCATGCTTTTGTTTAGGTGGCAAAGGATAAGAAGAAATCCTGAAAATGTACATTTTAGTATCCTTAAAAAAACTTGGCTGAAAAAATATGGAAAGCTTCAAAAAGCATAATACTTATATTTCAATTAAATAGCACCTTCTGCTGTACCTTTTGCAACCTGAAATGTGAGTAAAACTATCGGAGAATGAATACTACATGAAAGCAGAGAACTGCAGCTTATATACCTGCAGAAATTCAAAGAGCCTGTTCTTTTGCTTTCAAGGCTTCATTTTTTTTTTTTTAACACGAAGAAGATATTTACAGGAATAGGCTCAGTTTTCCTCAATTTTTCTGTTTATATATCAATGTCAAGCAGTTATTCAAATCCCATTACAGGTATTTATTTAATGAGATGGTTAGGGAAATAAACCCAACACTAAGCATCCTTAATGCTGGTAAATACTGCTAATTCAGAACAGGCTCCACATAGAGTCGAGACTAAAGTAGCAGCAGACACTCCAGGGGGACTGTGGATATTAAACGATGAAGTTTTGGAAATGCTTATTTATAGCTTTCACTAGCATCTGAATAAACACCTAACAATATACACTCTCCAGGAACCTCTACTCTGGCCCTCTTTTGCCTTGTTCTGGTTCTGAAGCAGTCTGAGATGACTTTGTAGCAGCACAGCTACTCCATTCCATACCAGCCAATGTTCTTGAACCAACCTTGGTAACCTTCCTCCTCTCCTGGTCCCTCCATGTACGCATTCTCTCTCCTATTCAATAATATAGGGATGTCACAGTGTAGGACAGAGGAGACTACGTACATCACAGTGGATTACCAAGAAGCCAGAGAGATCAAGGGATTCATCTCTAACACTCACGGAAAGCTTCCTCTTTTTCACACTACACTAACTATAGGGTAAGCACACATCAGATGACATGAAAGAGGCTGAGCATCCCTCATGAATGGAAAGCTACCACCAGCAGAGGGACTGATAGCAGTACCATGACAGTGAGCCTGGATTTGTACAGCTCCTGCCAAGGAGTCCTGCCTATTGTAGATCCTAGATGGAATTCAGTAATAGTTGCCCTTGCCCCCTGAATAACCACTAGTAATTTCTAAGGGGCCTATATAAAAATAACCCAACTCCTCTGCCATTCAATTCTGCAGAGAAAATCCAGTCTACACCTAAACCTTAATTTCTCTAAGTCCTAAAGCAACCTTTCCTACACTCACGACAAATCGCATCACTTGATAGTATAACTGACTTCCCACTTGATGTCACTATAAATAGGAACTGGACCGTGATTCCCAGGAAGACCCACTGCTAGGCTCATTTCCTAGCAGATTCTGCCTGTACATGTCCCTATTCAACCTAAATCTAGAAATATTGGGATAAGAAGGAGAAAAAAGTGTTTTAAAGCTGTAGATACACTCTGGACATAACATAGATTCAGAGATAAGACGAGGTTTTTTATAAAACACATACAAAAAAAAAATGCCCATGAGAGCCCTGGCTGGCGTAGCTCAGTGGATTGAGTCCAAGCCTGTGAACCAAAGGGTCACCGGTTCTATTCCCAGTCATTAGGGCACATGCCTGGGTTGCTGGGCAGGTCCCCAGTAGGGAGCACATGAGAGGCAATCACACATTGATGTTTCTCTCCCTCTCATTCTCCATCCCATCCCCTCTCTCTAAAAAATAAATAAATAAGATCTTAAAAATAAATAAAAATAAATGCCTATGAGAATTAATTGCTTTGGCTTTTTAAAAATGTTCATAGAGTTTTAATTTATCAGGCAATGTTTATTATAGGAAACCAGTTCATATACTATAGACATGAAAACTCTACCTGAACCATTAGGAAAAAGAAAAACAATTTTGCAAGTTCAGTATTATTCCCCCAAATAATATAGGATCTCAAAGTTGGTAGGAAGAGAAAACTCACATAAATGCTTAAGAATCGAGCCCAATACTATTCCGAAACCCAAGGCCTGACTCTAGCATGTCTACCTTGGCTCTGATCAGCACCACAAGCCATAGTACTATTCATGGGCTCTCATATTCTATCCTCAAGTATCAATTTTATTCTCTAAGCTCTGAGTTTTTCTTCCTAAAGCCCCAGGGTTCTCTTTAAGCTCCTCATACTTCTTCACTGCCTCCGTCTCCTATCTGAAGTTATTGATTGATGTATATCTGCACTCTGCTTGGTTTCCTGACATCAATAACACAGGGGAGTTGTGCAGTCCACAACATTTCCTAAAGCATTTCAGAAAAACTTGGCTCTTTAGTTTGCAGGGTAGGCTCCCTTGTTTCTCTGTAGACTAGGCCAGAGATTTTCAACCGCTGTGCTGTAGCACACGGTGTGTCACTAGAGTTTAAATTAAAACCTGCGCTACCTGACTAGACGGGGCAATGACCTCTTTTCCCATAGACTGTCAAATTAAACACTAACAACAGCCAACACAACAGTAGCTATCCAGTGTGAATCAAAAGTATACCTATTTTTTGTCAGATTGGCAAGAAAATTATTTTTTGGTTTGCCACAGAATTTTAGTAGTTAGTTTATGTGTGCCACGAGATGAAAAAGGGTGAAAATCACTAGATTAGACCAACAAGGTTAACTGTGAGAAAGAAAACAAAATGTTAAGTGCTAAAGACCTAATAAACAAAAAGGCAATAAAAGCAACCATACTTAGGTCTTTGAGTTTAGAAAGTCCTTTTCAGAATTCCAAATGTTATCTTCATTACTGCCAGTGAATAGGGCTTGAAAACTAACTTAATTATCTTAATTGCTAAAACAAAACACAATAAAACTCTTATCAGGAAAATTAAGACTTCCTAATACCCTCTGCTGTCTTGGCT
>VMDR010021634.1:0-16720 GCA_007922815.1 Macrotus californicus | reverse complement strand
TTCCTTCCTTCCTTCCTTCCTTCCTTCCTTCCTTCCTTCCTTCCTTCCTTCCTTCCCCTCTCTCTCTCTCTCTTTTTCTTTCTTTCTTTCTCTCTTTCTTTCTCTCTCTCTCTTTCTTTCTCTTTCTCTCTGTCTTTCTCCCTTCATATCTTTAACACTGTATTAGGAAAGGGAATACTTGTTAGGGTGGCTGATGACGCGGGCTGTGAAAGAATTCACAAAAAGAAGAAAGTGCACAGAGCAAAGTTTTTATTCTCTCTCCAAGAGAGGAGAGAGGCTTGATATGGAGAGATATACTAGCCGTGAAATATAGGGGCTTTGGGCTTTTATTAGGTAATGGGGGTGGTTGTAGAGCAGGATGTTTCCATCAGACTTGCATAAGCTGCAGCTTGTTCTGATGTTTTCTGTGCATGCAGGATCCAGGCTTTGCCATCCGGCACATCCCGTTTTGTAAGTTCTCAGAACCTCTGTGCCCTCAGGGTGCTTCCAGTAATTTTCTAGTTCTGAAGATAGAGTCTCATAAAACAGTCAGTCCAGCTAGCTCTGGCAAAGAGGGCCTGAAAAGGGGGCTTTTATTCTATTAATGCTTTCATTTTATCAGAATGAAGTCAGAGAAGAAAAAAAACCCTGGAGCTGGGACATGCTCATTTGTGTACAACCACGGCTGGGCTGAGGGAAGGAGAGCCAGGAGACAGCTTGTGGTTGTTGAGTGTCACCAGATTAACCTCTCGATATGACTTGGCATGGCCCTGTGTATCTTCAGGTTTCCTCTGACAGGAATAAAGAATACCAGGAGAGAAGGTGCATGCACTCTGCACTGGTACAACTGGGGGTGAAAGCAAAGCAAATTTGGCCTACTATCTACATGTTTTCTGGGGCCATGTTAAGCCATTGGCTTCTATTTAGAGTTAACTGGAGTTCACAGTCAACCTTGTTTTCAGTAAAGGGATGATAGATATACTTAGGTTTCAGAAAGATCATTCTAGCAGGCAGCAGAGCAAAGAGGCTGAAGCAGGGAGCATAGAGGGAGAGAGACCAATGGGGAGGGGTTTGAAATCAGGACTCTGACTGCAGGGTACCTGCTGTTACTCAAAGGGGGATGGTGGTGACCACCTCCGTCGGTTGTGCAGCACAGATGTCACTTTGGAGCTTGTGAGAAACGCAAATCCACTGGCCCTGCCCTGACTGGGGTATTTAAATCTCTGGGGCTGGGTCCAGGAAACTTTTCCCATGCTCTCCAGCAGATTTTTAGGTGCAGTCATGTTTGAGGACTCTGCTGTAGAAGATACCTCGGGGAACTGCTGCATTCTCCTTTGGCCACCTGTGTGTGCACCTGGATCTCTCCCTTCACTCCTGCTCCAGAAATGTGTGCTCTGCAGGGTTAACTTTCCACCCTCATGCAACAAGGGAATGCTTTTCAGCGATCAGAGTTCCACTTGGAAAATCACAACTTCCTGGGAATAAATCAGACCACCTGGGAATAGTTTAGTCTCTTTACTTGAGAGGAGTGCTTCATCAGCTTCGATTCATCAGAGGATCTGGTCTGCATAGTAATAATAATCATCTTGATGACAACCAGCATTTGTTTAAGGGGGAATGGATGATGGCAGGGTATGGAGGTCTTAAGTGTTGAACAGCAATAAATCCTCTCTCTTTGTCTTTGTGGGCTAGGATAATACCAATCATTCTCTTCCTTCCTTCCTCTCCGAGCTCTGCCTGGGCAGAAAAAAAGCAGGCAGCAGCCCAGTGGGGGTGATTCAGGGATACCACAAAGACCTCCAGGAAGGCCCGGGTTCATTCCTGTCTGCCAACGTTCCCTTCTACTGGCTGCTCTGAAATTCTATTCCTTTCTTCTATTACTTATACATTAGTTATTTAAAACATTAATTTCCTCTGTGCGGGTTGTAATTTAAGAGTAATCTTTAGTGAATTCAAGGACCTCAAATTTGTGTATCTTTATCTTAAAACAGACAGGTACTCTTCCACCATTTTATACATATACCAATGCAAAAATAACAATGAAAACCTAATGTATATAGATTATACATTTCCTTCACTCCCCCGTGGATTGGCTGGCAAATCCTGTTTCATAGATACCTGCTCTAAAACTGAAGTTCTGAATCTGGGAAAATCCACAGATGGGCTCCAAATGGTCGGTCACTTCCTTAAATGTATGCAAAATTGATAAGCATTTTTCTGGAGAGAACATGTACCTGTAGCTTTCTTAGAGGGGTTTTAAAACTCAAAGGTAACTAGAGACAGGAGGATCTATAAGTAAGATTGTGTATGGTGTAGGAAAAAAGACATGAATGGTAGAAATGAAGTTATTTAATGAATAGCTAACATAAATTAGGTGCTGTCTCTGAGGCTCTGACGAAGTAGGCCTTGCTGTCCCTATTTTACAAATAGAGAAGTTAGATGATTTCCTGAAGTTTACTCAGCAGGGATGGGCTGGATCTAGGATTCAAGGAAGGAGAGCAATGGGCTGAATTTAAAAGGCTTCAAACAAGGGGATCAGGGACATCAAAGAGAAACTTTCCTTCTTCTGGTCTCTGAGAACAATGAAGTGCTCCCCTTACCCAAGGCTAACCCCTCCACTTTTGCCTGACTGTCCCTCCTTCTGCCTCTGGTGGGACCATCCTTGTCAATGTGCCCTGTCTGCTTTACAACCTGGTGTTGCCTGCTACTCTCTGATCAACGACACGGAGGGTGGGCAGAGAGCATGCCATGGGGAAGTAAAACCAAAGCAAACCCTCTCCAGGCAATTCCATGGTCTGTTCCATTCCCCCTCCGCAGTTGGGAACTATTTTCTATTTTTTTCCCGACCCTTTGGCCCATGGACATATTTAGCTTTCCCTATTATAAAAATCATTGCCTTGAGACTCACATACTTTTTCTTCTCTCAAGCTCCCTCTCTTGCACCCCTAATACTTTTAAAGCACAACCCTGTGCAGAAACACCTTTGAATGAAGTACATGCCATACACAGGAAGTCCTCACTTAATGTTGTCTATAGGTTCTGTGACTATAAGCGAAACGGCATGTGATGAAACCAGTTTTACCATAGACTAATTGATATAAGCAAGAGTGAAGTTCCTAAAACATCTCATCAACTATAACATAACGAAATGATGTTGAATGAGACAATGTTATTGTAGGGCCTGCTGTGATAAGATAGTTTACTGCCTACCTATCTTTTTCCATCAGTAGACCATGAGGGGTCTGGACTGCCATGTTATTTTGTCTCCCTTGGCTTGACAGAGCATGTGAACACATACATGGGAACAAAGCTTGGGAACACATGTATGGTGAAGCAATCACTGGATTCTATTAGCTAAAAATCACCTATCAAACTCCATACTTTATAAGGTGAACAACTACTCTGGTCTTCTTGGGGTTAAGTGGTTTCTCAGGATGTAGATGTTTAAGCAATATAACTGGGTCAAATTGATTGTCCCAAGTCCTAACCTGATATTCCAGACCCAGTGTGATCTGGCCCCAAGAAGCTTCTCCAACTCAGCTTGCATTGCTTCCTCATAGACGTCCTAGGTTTCAGAAAGAAAACAAAATGTGCCCTTGAAGTTCCCTGGAGATGGACCATTGCTAAACCTGTAATGACAATGTAGGATGTCGAGCTAAGTATCATGCCAGATAGGGTGCTTCTTTGGGGACATTTGGTTCAGTGTGAAGCTGGAGGTTGTGTAAGTGGAGCGGACCCAGACTGTAAGAAACAAGTATATTTGGAAGGGTAGGGGTGCGGAATGGTTAAGGAGCAAGAAAGGAATCTAGTGTGGTACAGGAGTACTCCAAATGTGGTCCTTGGGCCAGCTGCATCAGCCTGACCTGAAGATGGTTATAAATGCAAACTCTCAGGTCCTATCCCAGACCTACTTAGACATTCTGGGGGGCTCCCAACATCTGTATTTTAATATGCCATCCAGAGGATTGTTACGTGCACACAAGTTTGAGGGCTGCTGTCTGGTGAAATGAACCCCTTAGTAAGAATGAGAAAAATCTAGATTGTAGTGCCAGTTGTGACAGATTACCAGAGGGACTGTGAGGTCTCTGATTCTCTACCTGTTAACTGAGGGGATTGGAAGGGATGGTCTCTGCGGTGTTGATCTCTTGATGGAAACTCTTTTGCCGTAAGTACCCAGTGGCCCATTAACGGAACATGCTTAAGTGTGAAGGCCAGAATACAGTTCCAGAGTGCCATACCTGGTTGTTCTGATTATGGCACCAGGGACCTCTTAGAGAAGAGAGACCCTGTTCTCTCCAATGTTTGGGAGAAGAAAATAACCTTCCCCCAAATATCTCTAACTTCCTCTCCTTAGCTGATATGCAACCATATTCCTATTCATCTCAGCTTGTGTCCAAGCCTTAATTTAATTAACATTTGGATTGCCTACCCATTGTGTGCCCATTGCTGTGCAAGGTGCTATGCTAGTGGAATGATGTGAACTCACCTACACCAATCTGACCATTCCCATGAAGCTTTCAGGGGAAAATACTGGTAACCTCCAAAGGCTGAAAGTTGGTAAGTATGACAGGTCTCTTAGATCGGGACAAACGATGCCAGGTTTTCCTGACAGCAGGCTCAGATCAAATTCTGCCACACATACAATTTTTTTTTTAAGCCAGGAGACATGAAAGGAGTCAGATAACCTGTTCTATAAGCTTGATAAAATCCTAGCTCTAGGTCCCTTGGAGTGCTCCAACAGCGCCTTGCATGGACGGTTCACTAGAGGCAAAGAGGCAGTAATTTAGCAGCAGGATTCTGCTAACACTCCAGCCAGATTCAGACAGGGAGAATCCTCTGAGTCAGCAGCTGGACCCAGGACAATTTCCTAATCAAGCCTCAGGCTCCAGTCCTAATTGCATAGGCTGTGGGGCTCGCTGGATTCGTACACCCCGTTCACGCGTGAGTGGGAATGCCTGCACAATATTTCGGTCAATACACACATCTTGATCACCACTCATTTCACCAATGAAAAATCATTTCTGACATCCTTACTCTAACAAAGGAAGTCTCTGGAGTTGATCGGCCATAAAGATAGCTGAAGTGTTTCGAGAGCCTCATGTGGTGGGAAGTTTCCATTAGAGTCTTTCAATTTTTAACCACCCTGGAATGAGTATTCTCAGTTAGGACACTGACCTTCCTCCCTCCAGCTAGATGAAAACTACCTAACAAACACGATGTGGGGGCGGGGGGGGGGTGGTGTGGGCGGAGTTTAAAGGGAATCATAGGTAGCGAGCCTGGGAAATACAAAAAAATGTAATATTGTGATTTTTATGTATGAAAATGCTGTATGTAATTTTAGGTCAGAAATTTCTGGTTAAGGTTTGTAATTTCACATGCTTTAACCTAAAAACAGTCCTGGAGCATCTCTGATTACATGATGCTCTGTTTTTTTTTTTTGTCCCATCTTTGCTGGTCTCCTCGAGTGGCTCTCCTGCATCTCCCCTGACACACTGACCTTGCTTGCCTGCATGGGGAAGTTCTGCCCCAACCTTTCCCTGTGAAATGCTACTCCTCATGCTGATCCTATCTTAGATATCACCTTACACAGGGAACTCCGGACTCCCCAGATATGTCAGTGTCCTCCTAGGACATCTTAAACATCCTTCTGAGCACTGTATTGTAAATCCTTTGTTAATGCTTTTGTTCTGGCCCTTGGGGTTGTGAGTGCCCTGAGAGCTGGGGCTGGCCCTTCCTGATTGCCAGGGCATGGCAGAAGGCAGCTGGCAGCAAACAGTGAGTGCATTGTGCTCCACAGCGTGTATCCTTGAGAAGTTTTCTGAGGAAGGCAAACGAGCTTAACCTGTGGGAGAATAATGTCCCCACTGGACAATACAAGGCACATTACAATTAGGTGTTAAATGTTGAGATGTTATTTGTAAGCGCTAGAAGCTCTTAGAGGTAGAAGAACGAAGGGGAGGCTCGTAGAAAGCCAGTGAAGGACATTTTGGAAATGGGGATATCTGCCCTTGTTCCAAGTCTCTAAAAGAATGTGAGCAAGACCCCAGGCCACTGGGGTTCACCCTGATGACTCTGACGGACCGGTGTCTGCAGAACAGTGGGACTCTGGTTAACCTCAGGGAGAGCTCTGGGGACTGTGCAAGGGCGATAAACAGAGGGATGGGGAAGGAGTAACAATAGCAGTTACACCAATTAAAATAGAAACGATATCATCTGGGATCACTCAACCAATTAGCATACAATTTAGTGTAATAAGAAATCAGGGAGAGGTAGAAAGAGAGAATGAGAACGAGAACACACGTGCCTATCAAGAATACGAGAGGAAGCAAAAGACCGAAACTGCTAGATTTCTGCATGGAGTAGATCTCTCTCATTTGCCTGCAAGATTTGCACCCACATAGGAGGACAGCCGTGCCCCTGCTAGTCTGGAGTCCAGCATATTATCTACTGTGGATTTTGATGTCTTACTTAAGCCTGTGCCAGTCTGATTTTAGGAAGAGTGTACATTATTTACATGAAAACAAATATGAGCATTAGGAGGCATTTTGTCCCCTGCGTGCAATTCCTACTAAAGACTTTACATTCTTCTAATTTGCTGCTTTACTGCATCACTTAGTATCCGCCTGAGATGAGCACAATGTCCTCAGTTAGGAAGGTGCTGAGAAAATTGACCTTTTTTGCACTAAATCACTTGCTCTCCTTCTTGAAGCCAGCAAACTCTTACTCACTTGAAATTCCCCTTTCTAAGCATCTGTTTTGTTTGGCAGGTATCCGCTGATCCCCAAATCACACTGCAGACTTGGGAAGACATTGGATGTTAACATTTAATTCTGAGTGTACTGTTGTAGTATTTCTACTCCGATTCGAAATGGCCTTTTTTCATAACAAATGCAAAGGCATGTGTTTTATTTACGCTGCAATTGATGAATTCTTCTTAAAAATGGGGATTCTGAATGTTTTTTAGCAACACGCAAACATGAATACCATATGGTGAGCTGCTTCCTGTGGAGTTAGGATAAACATCATGAATAGCATTAATGTAAACCACATGTATTAGTGGTACCCACCCGGCCAGCTCAATGGACTTACAGATTGAAATTGAACCAGAAAAATGTCTTATGAAACCAAACATTGAATGTCTGTGGTGTCAGGAGACTTGGGTGTGTTTTTTTTCTAGGAAAAGGAAGATAGATTTAGAATCTTGCTTTAAACACATAGCAATATGAATGTCCACGCTTTTGCTTGTTGCATTTAGGACAAAAAAATGCTCCAAGAGGCCAACTTTGAAGGCAGCTTTTGATGTGATTGTGGCTTCCGTCACTTGCAAATTCTATTAAAATTGAAAGAAATATGAGAAACCATTGAAGGATTTTGAGGCATTGCAGGGCCATGCATTTGCTGCTGTGCCCTGGCTCGGGAAGAGGGTCTTTTTGTGCTTATTGAGGACAAATTGCTGAGGTGAGGCTGAGACAGTCTGCAGCCGGACAGGGCAGCCAAAGGGAGACGGAAAGTCAGCTGGAATCACATTAATGGAGACGGATCTTTGTAGCTGTGTTTTATTTTCAAATAGAGGTAACCTCTGCTATGTCGTTTTTGCTCAACATTAATGTGATGTGGCTTGGCCTGATTATTATCATTATAACCTATGGAGAATGTATCCATTACTGCAACCTAGATTTTTAAAATTTTGAAGTCTTTTCCAAAGGGTTTATTCTTTCATTGTGTCTGTCTCCTGCTGCTTAAATCCCCTACAGATGTAGGGACAAGACAATAGGATATTCGTTGCTCTCTCCACTGTCCATGCCTCTCTGTCTTCTTATTTATTGAGTCTCTGCTACATGCCAGATGTTGTGTTAGCTGCTTTCCATTGTTTGCAGGAGCGAATATCAGCACTGCTCCTCTTTTGAATTTTACCTCTTCAATTTAATTGCCACTGTTGACCTTGAGGAGGAGGACGCCCCATCCTTTTTCCATTTTAACCACCTGATCCCACTTCCCACACAAAAATCCATATCAGTAAGATTGACCATGAGTTACTATTTGTTGATGCATGGTTGAGTATATTGGGGTTCATTGTACTGTTTTTCTACTTTTATATAAGGCTGAAATATTTATAACAAAAAGTTAAAGACAATCCCTCTTGATGACCTTTACCAAATCCTGGTCCTATAGTCCCTGAACATAGTCTTTAGTCGGCTCCACCGTAGCCACCACGAGCAAGGCTACACGTTGGCCTTCGATGTCACTCAGACTGTCTCTCCCCACAGGATCTCTGGCCGTGGGGTTTCCTTATCTGGACTCACTTTCTCTCTTACCCACTACTGCTCCATCTCTCTACTGTATTCACCACTGACCAGCATCCAGATCTCAAGTCCCTCTACCACTTTCAGTTCTCCAAATCCATTTGTTTTCATTCTGGCCTCAATTAAGTTTCTGCCGAGGTCCCTTAGATTTGGCAATGAAATGATCCTTAAACCAGCAGTCTTCATTTCTTACTCCCTTGTCTTTATGTGGTACCTGTTCTTTCAACACTTACCTGTGGGAGCCCTACCACACATTTAGTCCAGCTTACTTGACTAGCAAATATACCCTAGGCCACATTACTTGTGTACAGTCTATCTACTGGGAAATAACAAATATTATTCCTTTGGGAAATATCTAATGAGCCTTCATCACTCCTTAATTTTAACTCACATCTTAGCCATCTAGGGCAGTGCTGTCCTTTAGGACTTTTTATGATGATTGAAATGTTCTGTGAGTTTCTGTTGTTCGAAATGGTAAACACAAACCATGAGTGCTATTGAGCAATCGAAGTATGACTAGTCAGACTGAGAAACTGAAATTTAACTTTTATTTGCCCTGGCTGGTGTGGCTCAGTGGGATGAGCGCTGGCCTGGCCTGTGAACTGAAAGGTCACCGGTTTGTTCCTGGGGAGGGCACGTGCCTGGGTTGTGGGCCAGGTCGTCAGCTGGAGGGTGTGTGAGAGGCAACCCATTGACGTATCTCTCACACATCGATGTTTCTCTGCTTCTTTCTCCCTCCCTCCCCCTCTCTCTGAAAGTAAATAAATAAAATCTTTAAAAAAAAAGAAATTTAATTTAATTTAATTTTTTATTGATTTATATTTAAATAGGTACATAGCTAGTGGCTACCATGCTGGACAGCATAGCATGGGAGCTTTGGAGCATTGTCTTAATTTCAACACCATTGCTGCCACCTGGAGAGTCTTCCTGCTAAGGTGATGTGTGTCCTTCTCCCCCCAAGGTTAACCCTTCTGTCGTGTGGACATAACTTTTCCTTGTGGGGTCTTTGTTGTTGTCTCTGGAATCGACTGACTTAATGCTGAGCACACAGATTGAAAACTCTGGGTTGTTCACCAGGCCTGCCCTTCTGCTGCCAGGCCAACTTTCATGCTTTCCTTCAGCGCTAAATGCCCCAAATTTGTCATCTCTTTCCAGACTCCTGCCATGGCCTTTGGCTAGTTTCCTTGTTGTCATTTTTCTCCCCTAGAATCCATTCTTCACCACAGAATGCATGCATTAAAATGACATTCAAATGTCCTTTTCTCCTCTTTTGCCATTTTAGGGATGTTATCAATGTGTTAGCTTAGAATGTTCCTCTTCTGCTTTTTGCAGAGCTAGTGCCTCACCCTTCTAATCTCAGGTTAAATGACACCTTCTCAGAGAGGTCTTTTCTGAGCGGTCTAAGGAACATCTTCATTTTACTATCTGTCTCAGGCCCTGCTTCTGTCCTTTGTAACATTTATTGCGTTTTGTTTCCATTTTATTTGTTTGTTAATTGTCTTCTTTTCTAGAATGTACGACCCTTGAGGGTATGGATCCCAGCAACTTTGGCTCCCTCCTCACCGGATCTCTAGTACTTAGCATGTGATAGAGACTCAGTAAAGAACTGTCAGATGAATTATAAAATCATTTCCAATTTTTCCCCAAGAGAGCATAATAGGCTAGCCTCTTTCTTCTCAAAGTGTGGTCTGTGGACCAGAGGCATGGCATGACCTGGAATTTTATTAGAAATGCAGAACATCAGGCCCCACCCTAGACCCACCGTATCAGAGTATGAGTTGGAGCAGCTCTCCTCTGGCAGATGGGAGAGAGAGTGGGGCACTTCGGATCACTGCCCTCCCTGTTCCTTCATAGGCCCCGGACCCATCTGTGGCCCAAGGGGTGGCTCTGTCTCTACCCAGGGGGAATATGAATTTCTTTCCAACAACAAAAAATACAAAGCCTGCTGACCACTTTCTGAAAATGGAGCTTGCATTTGGCATGTCCTAGTGAGTTTGCCAGCTACCTGGGCTCACCTAAAGCTGGACTGCAGGGGGATGCTGATGAGAGAATTCCAGGCTGGAGTCCTGATTTGTTGCTCACTGACTGTATGATATTAGTTTTATTATATAACCTTTCTGTGTCTGTTTAACACTTGCATTAAAAACATAGCCAGGTGGCATATCCAGACAATGAAATATTATTCAGCACTAAAAAGAAATTAGCTATCAATCCATGAAAAGACATGGAGGAACCTTAAATGCATATTACTGAGGGAAAGAAGCCCATCTGAAAAGGCTGCATAATGTTGGACTCCAAGTATATGACATTCTAGAAAAGGTAAAATTGTGGAATCAGTGAAAGGATAATTAGTCACCCATTTGGGAGGATGGAGGGATGAATAGTTAGGGCAGAGGAAAAATTTAGGGCAGTTAAAATGTTTTGGATGATACTATGATGGATATATGTCATTTGTCCAAACCCAGAATATATACCAAGAGTGAATCTTAATGTAAACTATGGATCAATGATGTGCTAATGTAGGTTCATCAGTTATAACAAACATACCACTCTGGTGGGGGATATTAGTGATAGGGAGGCAGTGTGTCTAGGGTAGGAGGCAGGGGCTATATGGGAAATTTCTGTATTTTCCCATAAATTTTGCTGTGAACCTAAAACTGCTCTAAAAATAGCCTTCAGAATAAAAGTAAAGCATAGCCAGCATTTAGAGAGTGCTTATGATGAGCCAGGCGACTGCACGAAGCACCTTACTTGAAGTCATAGCTAGCGTTCACAACACCCTATTAGGTCACTTTTCATGGTCTGTATATTGTAGATAGAGATTCAGGGCTGAGAGACATGGGGTGCTGCACAAGGTGGCAGAGTGGGTGAGTGCCTGCCCATGCTGGAATTCAAACCCAGGGCTGCCTGTCTCCAGACTCTGAACCCCTAGTCTCTGCAGCTCTTGAATGATGGCACTTGGGGTTCTGTTTCAGCCCCGTGAAATAATAGTGTTGATAGATCATTAAGCCCTGTGTAAGTGCTAATTAACATAATTTGGAGTAGAGAGGCAAATGGCCAGGTCCCTTGACATATGACCATCTTGCACCTATGGTCCCAGATAGGCAGTGGCTCAGCTGGCTATACTATATCTGCTCATGTCCACAGACCTCAGCCTCCCCTCCGCGAGGTGCAGAATGACCACTGCAGAGTGATCACCTCCCTGGGCTGGGAAGATGATCTAGGTGAGGAGCATTTCTCTCCCCATGAGCTGAACACAAGCCCAAGACTGGGACCCGTGCCAGATCCTGGCTGCTTGGTTGTTTATCGTTAGCCGAGCGCTCAGGACCCTACAACCAAGATCTCAGAATGCTCACTGTGTATCTTATTCTATGCACTGCCATTGTCTCTGTAAGCAGCACAGAACAGAAAGCTCACCCTTTTTTCACACCTGGGGAAACAGAGGTATTGAAGAGGTGAAATCACTTACCTAAGGCCATAGACTTCATCACTGTTAAGAGCAAGGGCCAGGAACTTAAACATTTCTTTACTCTAAAGTTAGAGTTTTATCGTGGATGCTTCTGCCTAAGAAGCTGGTGTTTCAGTTCTTTAATGCTAAGCTCCATTTCAGCATTTCTTCTGATGTATGGCCCAATTCTGCTTCAGTGGGTCTTACTCAAAACTCATTTCTTTGGTGAACCATCCTCTAATCTCATATGACCACGGGCTCTCCTTAGACCGGAGCTCCCAGACATGGTTTTTGAAAAATGACATCATAATCCTAAAAAGAAATGAAGGAAATTGAAAGCAATCTTTGTGATGCACTATTTTTATTTGGTTGCTTGTGCTATTTAGATGAAGAGGGTACTGGATAGGGGCTACATCTTTCCCATGTTTTATACCATGCTTAATGAGTTCTCAGAATATAATAAATGTTTCACAGGCCAATGAAAAATTCTAAAGCACATAACCTACCGGGGAGGTGGCAAAATTATTCATGGCTGACACTGATGAGAAGATTAGAGTTTTTACCCTCCAGGGAGAAGACACTGTGACACCCACAGAAGCCAGGGGTTATTCTTGGGAAAACCAGATTTACAGAGTATTTCAATAAAACCGATTTCCAGAATGAATGTTAAGAAAGCATATACAAATGTACATAATAACAATGTGCTAATTTATGCCACTCTATGGTAAAACTAATAGCTGGTGCTGGTTATTTATCATCTGATGCACTCATTTTATAGCTCTTAAAAGAGGACCTTTAAAATTCTATATTGCTGATCAAATAAGATAGTACATGTATAGAAGAGTATATGCACATTAATATTATATATGTAAATTATTATTAATGAAGGAATAATTTCAGGCATCTGTACAAGGGAATGGGCTTTGTGGAATTATTAGAAAATAAAAGTGCAAAAGTGTTGGACAAGTATCCTTTGAAACAGAGCCATCCACACTGTATGTGAGGTGTCGGAGAAGAGATGACCTGGAATAGGAGGGAGGAGACAGTACTTTAGTAATGGACCTGGAAGTGGACAGCAAGCATTTTAAACATTTGCTTCCTTAATTTTTCTGTTGTAATGTCCTAATATCCATTCTCACTGCAAATGAAACCATTTACTAATGTGTGTATGTTATAAAAAGGCTTAGTGCTCATATACACTGTGACAGTCTAAGAAGAACTGTAGAAGAAGGTGAATACAAACAAATTGAGGGGCTTAGGGAAGGAGGGGTACATGGAACCATTGGAAAGCAGAGGCTGCGAGGTGCTCAAGTCCAGGTCAGGGGTCCAGGCTAGTACGAGCTGTGTGGGAGCAGCGTGACCTGGACTAGGTGGTGTCCTTAGCGAAGAGGCAGGAGCATGGGATCTCAGTCTTGTGAGAGAGACTGTTAAATTAATAGTTACAAAGTGCTAGATGCTATGGTGATGATGATGATGATGATGATGATGACAATTTTTGTTGTTTACCAGGTGTCAAGTATGAGGGGGGACCCCCTAAAAACTGGAATTATTTTCTGGAGGGCAGGGCCCTTGTAGTACAAGCTTCCCCCTGTAGGTGAGTGGGTGTTCTAGGAACCCATCTGTATCAGGGTAGCAGCTGGCATTGTTGTGAAAGGCTGTGTTTGGCTTCGATGAATTTTTTTGGAAGATTTTTCCAAGGCATTTGCCTATTGCATGCTGAGTGATTCATGAGCACACCTGACCACACTGCACTGAGTGTTCAGCAGTTTTTGACCAAAGGCATAACCCCTGTGCCCCACCCTCCCTATTCACCTGATCTCGCCCTGAAGGGATTTTTTTTTTTGTTTCCCTGGATAAAAAAAGTCCTGAAAGGGAAATGTTTTGCCAATGTGGAAGAGGTGAAGTGAGAAACAGCAGAAGTATTAAAAGGCATCAATATCGACAAGTTCAAAAACTGTTCTGAGCAGGGAAAAATCATCGCGATAGGTGTAGTACATCAAATGGAGAGTACTTTGAAGGTGACTGAAGATTAAACATGTATGAATAAGTACACAATTTTTAATAAATAAATTCTGGGCTTTTTTGTCCCTCTATTATATAGTATTTTACGTGCATTTACATGTACTGAGACATTTCATCTCTATGTGAACACTGGAGTCCCTACAGGATGTTATGGAATCACATAAGAGCGCTATCTATCTACCCAGTCTAGGAGGATTGCTTTTAGTTTCCAAGAGAAGGTGAATGTCTTAAATGACAGTGGAGGAGAAATAGAATAGACGTCTGAGAGGGTTCAGGATGGAAGGAGGAGAGCATTCAGGTGGCACATCAGAATGGTGAAAAGGTGCAGCTGATCCGTGCTCCTCTGGACGTTAGTCCTGCTCATTGGGGTTATGATTGAAGCAATCCCTGGCAAGAGAGTTGTCCTATATGTAGTCAGAAAAATTGAGTTCCTTCTCCACAGCCTGCTTGTACCATTTGTGGTGGACATTGTTTTGTTCACCAATATATTTGGTCCCCTCTCCATCCACATGGGAGATGAAATTTTTCTTAACCCCAAAGACACAGCTATGGACTTCACTTTGGTCAGTGATATGAGAGCAGACGTGTATTGGGCAGAGGCACGTAAACGTTGGTGTGCTATCCTCCAGACCCCTCCTGGTTCTACTGAACCAGGAGATCATATGTTCCAGATGGCACAGCTGTAGGAGGATGGAGCCTCTGTCAGCCTGCATCAGTGAATTGCTTCACAGAGCGTCCTCACTCAATGTCGAGAGAGATTCCTGTGGGTCACTTTGACCTACGGTAGATTTTGAGTGAAAAATATATTTCTGTTCTGTTAAGTCACTAAAGTTATAGGGAATGGTATTTATAGCTACAATATAACATTATCTGTTTGTTTGCTTTTATTTCCGCTGAAAACATTTTTGATTTTAGATTTGCATCTTGTTTTTGTATCTTTCGAGTCAGTTTTACTATAAAGTATTATCCATGGACTCTTAACGGCATCTACATTTCTGCTGGAATGAAATGCCTTTTGAAAATAGCATCCTATTATGTACAAATCTTGTGGTGAATTTCAGATGAAAGTGAGTTAAAAATATAAGAAATCCTTCAGTTAAAATTCTACATGGATAATATTCTGCAAGACATCTTAATATTATTACAGCCCAGGCTTTTTACTTTTTACTGGTATAATTCTACAGTTTTCTTAGAGTCACTAATTAAAGTGAACTTAATTTTTAGGTAAGGTTACATTCCTATATTTATTAGGAATAAATTCCTTGAAAATTATAGGTGTGGGTTAAATCCCTGTATCCTACTGCAGCTATTTTTCTCTTTTAAGGGAATGTTTCCACTGCATCGCTAGACCTCACAGTTTGCATTAATTAAACTATGCATTAGTACACTTCACTGAAGCTGGAATTTCAATGTTAGACACTTTTGGATGGTGTGAGAAGGTTGGACCCAAACTTGCAAATTTGGCTCAGTTTGTTGCTTAGAATATGCTGTCAGTTTTGTTTCCCTAAGTGATTCGCAGGCAAAGTAAAAACAGTTTAATAAAGATTCAAGTGCAATTACATCATCAGTGGAATGGACATGTAAGATAAGAGGCTGACCTGAAAGAAGGGCACACATTTCCAATGAGATTCTGTTTGTTCTGAAACTTACCGAGATAAGGGGAGCAGACCCTCTTCCGGGATGTGCTCACCTGCAGGCCCAGAGAAAGAGGGTAGGCTATCACAAGATTTTTTTTTCATATAGAAGAGGTATCCTCCCATCACACAGAGAAAAAGATAGATCATTCAACAAGTTTTTTCTTTCTTTCCTTCCTTCCCTCCCTCCTTTCTCTCTCCCTCCTTCTCTCTCCCTTCCTTCCCTCTTTCCTTTCTTTCTGAGCACCTGTCACAAGGTTGAGCATAGTACTTAAGCAGTGAAAGTAAACGCTGAGATGACCAAAGCAGTAAAGAAATTGGTTAGATCTCCTTGTCATGATGATTAAAAAATAGGTTATCCTGAGTCTGGCTACACTTTTTTCTTCCAGGTTCTGCCAATTTTCTGTGCTTATTACTTCTTGTTTCTCTTTCACCTTCTCCCTGTCCCTTTCCCTGTCCGTTCCTTCTCCCCCCTGATGCAGCTCTACCTGACACCCGTTATCATGCTTGACCTACCTCATAGCTTTTCTTTTTTTGTGGGGAAATGGGATGAGATGTTTTAAACTTTCCTTGGTAGAAAGAAGCGTATGTTCTGATCAATATTTCCCAACCCTTTGACTCAGCGGCTTCTTGGGGACTTGCTTTAATATTTGAAACCAC
Organism: Macrotus californicus; assembly: GCA_007922815.1. Lineage (NCBI taxonomy): Eukaryota > Metazoa > Chordata > Mammalia > Chiroptera > Phyllostomidae > Macrotus > Macrotus californicus. Next base: position 674 of record VMDR010021634.1, on the reverse strand, counting down.
CATTTAACAGAGGTAGCATCATCCCACTTCTTGGCCAAATTGGGCCTGAACAGATATATAAAAAAATGGGAATGATAAGACCTATCCTGGCAAAACAATGTAGTATCAGACCGTTTATGCAGTGGATATCCTACTGCTATATACAAAGGTCTGAATTATGTGGGAAGATAATGATAGATTAAAAATTGCGCCTTGGAGATACTATGTACAAAATAAAGTGGAGTAAAGAGTGATTCACTTGAGAGCAGAATAACACCATTGCCAGGAAAATTAAATTCTAAACCTTGAAATTCAGCTTTCCCTTGTGGGTTTCATCCTGAGTGCACTTGTTTCCCTTTCAGTGGGTTTCTCTTTCCTGCTCAGTGTCCTCTGAGAAATCATTGTCTTCAGGTAGTTTGCTAGCACAGCCACTGGTACTCTAAACAGGGAGTCAAAGTCAAGTGTAGAAATTGGATTGTCAACAATGGGGCTTGTGGGTGGTCTCCCAAATTCCCCTTCAGTGGTCTTTCTCGTACATCCTGTGAGCTATAATATCTACTTTATATCTATTTGGTTTGGAATACAATCGAAAGCTCTAGACTTCTCCACAGTGTGAGCGTGCATACACATATGTGGACAGCAATCTTTTACACACAAAGGCACATACTTTTCAACTTCAGGGTGTACATACTTTT
>VMDR010021633.1:0-16716 GCA_007922815.1 Macrotus californicus | reverse complement strand
TCACTCAGCTAGTAGGCTTCATTAAAGTGCGATTATTTTCTTCATGGTGTTATTACTAGTGCTCATAGCAATAATAATTCTGATTCATTGAGCATGTGTGAGGTGTCAGGCACTCATGAAGTATTCAACATGCACTTTCTCAGCCGAGCTCATCACCACCCTTTAGGTGCAACTAATATCCACACTTTAGAAGTGAAGAAATCGACACTCGGAAAGGTTATGGAGCATCATTCTCTCATAGCCAGAGAATGCAAAATCAAAATCAAACCCAGTTCCATATAAATCTAAAACCTATGCTTAAGAACTGCATTATTATTGTAATTGCTTCTAATATGTAGTCTAAGAAATTGGGACCTCTTAGCCCCGCAGAGGGAAAAAGCAAAGGTTTGAAGAGGGCACAGCACATGTGCTCAAGAACCAGAAAAGTTGTCACGTACGGGGCCTTTTGTACCCCTTCAGAGAAGAGACATAGGACAAGTCCCAGTGGAATTTAGCAAAACCCCTCTGAGTAATGCTCAAGGTCCTCTATGTAACCTTATATTGAGAGAAACTTAATAATAATTTACTGAGCACTTGCTATGTGCTAAGTGCTGTTCTAAGTGCTTTTCAGACTTCTTATCCTCTATTCCTCCTGATTGTTATGCACATTTAGATGAGGAAACAGACACTGAGGTTAAGCAAATGTTCTCAGGTAACATGATTAGTAACAAATTTGATCTCACATCTTTCTAACTGCAGGGACAATGCTCTTTAAAAGAAACCATGGCTACCCCAGAGAGTCCCAAAGAGAAACGTGGGACGCAGAGAAAACAAATGAGAGTGGGAAGAAGGAAGCTAAGCATGTAAGCCTATTTTGAAGCTAATTTAGACTATAGGGCAATGAAGACAGAGAATTTCGAAACTGGAGTTTATATTACTTAGACATTGCTGTCAGCTGGTAGCAACAGAGACCTGATTAGGATGCTTTAAACAGGGAAGACTTTTTCTCTTCTGTAAAAGCATTTTGGTAGAACAGTCCAGGGATGTTATGGTGGATCCACAAGTATTTCAAGGACCAAGTCTTCTTATAGTTTTCTACTATTACCCATGCTTTCCGTTATCCAGATAAACAGGTAGTCCTTAATAGCTGCAGACTCCAGGTGTTATATCTGTCATCCAGACAGCATGAAAAAGGAAGGTGGGGAGCACAAAAGAATACCCTTCTCAGTTGTGGTGGCCTTCCACAAAGGTCCAAAAAGTCTTTACTTAAATCTTGTTAACCAGGACGTAGTCACATGGCCAAAAACTGTTTTAAGAGAGTCTGGGAAATGTATTATTTCAGCTGGCTTCACTGTCTCTTCAAAGAAAACTGAGGTTACCTACAAAGGCAAAAAATAAGTAAATAAACAAAAGAGGAAAAAAAAATTTATTAGCATCTAGAAGTCTTTGTCACAGGCTAGGACTGAGGAAGCACTTTTAGCCAGCTGTGTGAAGTGCAGGCAATGTCTCACTGAGGCAGATGTAAGGAGAAGGGAAGGACAGCCCAGATAAATGAGACTGTCTTGTGTGCAGAGTTCATCCTTAAACATAGTTGTTTTTTTTTCTAATTTGGTCATTTTCAGACTTCTGGTATATAGTTTACACTTGATCTTGTGGATTTAATTCTTCCTCCTTTTCACTACTATCGGCAACAACAACAAAAGCTGAGTAGGACTTAAACAAATTGTCCTGAACAACTTGACATTGACTCCCGACTGAAGCTAGAGTCACTTCCTTAGCCACTCCTGCACTGAGAGTTCAATGTCAGTGCGCTCTCTGCCTTCAGTCTACCCTTCTCTCAGCCTGACTCTCTTTTCTTGCCTAGTTTTCCTGCTTTCTTCTTAGATGGTGAAAGGTTTAGATGCTGTGACATAGCACTCCTGGGTTGACTTCCAAAGGCATTTTTGTTAAATTCTAAAATAATTAATGTGCTTTTATATACACTGACCTGAGGCAACAGATGAATATTATCTAGAGGCCCAAATAGGGACAATATTAAGTATAAAACACCCCTAATAAAACCCTCGGATAGAAAGACTCAAATCCCCCAATTGGTCTAATGGCTCTTATTCACATTAGTCTTATTCATAATTTCAATAATATTAATGAAATTCACAAAAGTGTGAATAAAAATTCACAATTTTTATTACTTCTTCTGGCCCACCAAATTTTACCTTTATTTCAGTTAGCTAACATTTTAGGGGCATGCTTTGTATTTATTGATAAGTATCAAACAGAAAGAGTACAAAGAAAAGTCAAAAAAATGTGAACATGATGGTTATATGAAAAAGGGAGAGTACCAAGGAAAGTGATTCTGAAGAACTCAGGAAATATCTTAGTCTGTAACTAAAGCTTCAATCTTTGGCTTTGGGAAAAATTAGTTTATTGCTAATGTTTGGGCTCCAAACATGAGCAGAGAAAAGAGTAGCTTCCTTGTTACTCCCTTATCTTTACTTCTGCCTTTTGCAACACTTACCTCCGATTTGTGTCTGGCCCTTTAGAAATACAGTTGATTTTACTGGCTCTGTGCTGGAGAGTTTACATTTTGCCTACAATAGAGTTTTTAAGAATTACATTGTGCTTTCCAAAGCAACCCAGATTTTTCTCTGCACTCATGTTAACCTTTCTCAAGAACAAAGAGACTTGCTTTTTGGCACGTGGAGAAGTGGCTTGAATGATGAATATTTCAGCTACCTCAAGAAAACACTCTGAGGCCAAATCACAGCGTCAAGATGGTTCAGGAAAAAGCCAACTGCTTGATATGCAAGCACAGGCACTTCTGGGATCCAGAAGTGGAAGGAATGTTCCTGCCTCTAAGTCACTCTTAGGAAAGAAAACAGTTGGAGGATAAAAGAAGCCAACATATGGCAGGTGTGACCAGCAGAGACATGAGTGTTGCCAACCAGAAAGTCCAAAATAGACGTTCTTGCTTCTTTTCATCTCTTAAAATATTTTTACATACAAACCACCCACAAGTGTGTTAGATCACAAGACAGTTGCAGTTATATTTAATTATATTTAAATACAATCAGAATGAACAGTATTTCAAAAGATGTGTCAGCATGAAATACATTCTAGTCACAACGAAATGCTTTCTCAAAAGATTTAAGCTCTTAAGAGCAATTGAACTAAGAAATAGAAAACTAAGTTTTAAACTAGGAAGTAAAGTTTTTCACAAGGGAATAAGTTTTGTTATAAGCAAAATATAATACTGGAAGTCTACAATTTAGAAGAAAATGTAAAAACTTAATTCTTCTGTCAAACAAGATCTCCTATGCAACATTCTTTAATAACTCATAGAAATAAAGCAGCAGAAAGCAGATTTCAATAACAAATGTAGAACCAAATAAGCATCAGCGTTCACATTTCATTGACACAAATCTGTATCTATCTATCTATCTATCCAATTACTACCTCCCAAGTACCATATTAGGGGCTGGAAATTCAACAGGAGCAAAAGTTTCTATTGCTTTAAAATATAAGTTTAATTATTGTGTAGGCAAGGCAGGGCCAACAGATCAGGAGACAAATTGCCATTGAAAAGATAGTCCGTTACATTCTCAGATTCCCATTAGAAGGGGGCATACTATGCATTCTACACAGGGCCACACAAGGAAGCCCTGGGGTCAGCCTGAAGGTAGAGAGACCAGGAAGAAAACATAAGCAAGAGACTTAACTGCGGTTTCACGAGAAGAAATGGGTGAGGCAGGGTAAGTAGGTTTAGGACTGCTTAGTGTGAATCATTCAGGAGACTCTGGAGTATAGGACAGGTCCTAGTTGTCTGATACCTGGCTCTGGGTGACAAGGACAGAGGAATAGTGGCCCTGAGAGTGAGACTCTGATAAAGGAGGAAGTGACTAGGGGTGATGGTACTAGATTGGTGAGTTTTCATACCAAAGATAAGCTCAGAGTAGAGTTTTTTACCCTAAGAATTGACTAACCCTGGGAAGGGCAGTCCCTCCAGTGTCCCCGGGGCTGAGATATTAAAGCATCAAAATAAAATAAATAAAGATGTAATTAATATATCTTTGTGCAAGAAGTTTGCTTTCTGGCAGAAAGTCAGAGAGTTAACCAGAGAATAAATATAAAGGGCAATAGTGGGAATGGGGAGAATTCTACATAGAATTTATAGAAGGGACACCTAATCTAGACCAGGAATCAAGGAATATTTTCTTGAAATAGTGTCTAAACTGAGTCCTGAGGGACACAAGAGGAAAACAGGAGCAGAGACACAAGGAGGCACAGTTCACAGCATGTGCTATGATTCAGACTCCTGAGCACGTTTTTGAAGTTCAGTGCCAGGAAGGAGTTTGATATGACTGGTGTGTGTACAGCAAGGGAAGACTTAACAAGACAAAGATTGTTAGATGCCAAGTATTTAACAAACACCCCCCAAGTAATAGATCTTCTGCTATAACTAGAGGCTGACCAAATGGACAGCTTGGAACCAAGATAAAAATGTTCAGATTTCATCCTAGGTGCACTGGGGATCTACTGGGTGGTATTCAGAATATGCTTGAAGAGGATGAAGGAAGAGGGCGGGGCTCTGTTGCAAAATAATAACCTGTGACATTTTTATATAACTCTCAACCAGAGTAAAGTCTGTGGTTTATTGAGAAAAACATTAATAGCAGGTGGTAGAACAAAGATTTGTTTTAAAGAGTTATGGATTTCTTGATTTCACCTGTATGTTTGGTAAAGTCTGGGCTCTTTGTAATAGATTTTAAAGTGTTTTTAGGAGGGTTGAAGCTGAGACACAGAATATCATTGCCTGGATAGGAAACAAATTGTTTTACTCGCTGTTTCACCACGTTGCACACACTCAGTTCAAGTAGGAATAGTGATTAAAAAGCATCTTGAAGGCTGTAAAACTGATCATTGCCTGTTTTCCAGTAACATTTTTCTCCTTATTTTTTGTAAGAAGGAGGAAATGACATCCGAAGCTTGAAAACTAAAGACATGAGTGACGGGGTTGGCTTTTGAAGTACCTAAGTAAGTAAATTTGGAGTTACAACAACTTTGTGCTAACGACCATTTGTTGAGGGCCATAAACTGTAAATGCACTACCACAGTCATCTTCTCTGCAACTCTACAAGGTGGGTGCACGATAAAAGTAATTATTCAACAATAGAGGTTCATGAGAATTAAAGAACCCACCCGAGATAAAGAGCTATTGAGCAGGGGAAGTTGGAATTCAACCCCAGCTCAGCCAAACACAAAGCCCAAGCTCTTAAACGCCATGTCATATACCACACTTTCTCCTGTCCCCTACCCACAGAGTGCTGGCCTGTATGTCACGTAATCCCTGGTTAAGAAAAAGACCTCAGAGCTGGGAATCTCCTAGCACTGTTTTTTAAAAGATTTCATTTATTTATTTTTAGAGAGAGGAAGGGAGGGAGAAAGAGAAGGAGAGAAACATTGGTTGGCTCTCGCACACACCCCTACTGCGAACCAGCGACTTTTGCTTTTAGAGACCACGCTCAACCAACTGAGCCACACCAGTCAGGGCTCCCATCCCCATTTGCAGCACACGCTGAAGACATTTGTTAAGTCACAGCACAGTGCCTGTCCTCACCACCCTGACAACATTCAATTTTATTGGCTCTTTCCAGGGGCAAGCATGTCATTCAGGCCTTTGCAAGCCAAGTCCCATTTCCTCTGGGAGCTTCTGTCCATTTTCCCCTAGATGAACCGGCTCTGCTCGCGAGGACTGCTGGAGCAAGCTCGGCAAGTGCGTCAGCGAAGGCTGCTCAATACGGCACATTTTCTTGTGACCCCAGGGCTCTAACATTTCCTAATTTCTGTTGGAAGAAAAGTAAAATGTATTTAAAAGATTTATTTTCAGGCACTCAAATGACCCTTATTCTTTTTAATTCCAAAGTCCTTGGTGAGCTGACTACCAAATCATTGTAAAAAAAAAAAAAAGAAGAAAGAAAGAAAACCCAGGAGAAATTATCGCTAATGGAAGATGGCATTTGATAGACAGAGAACTAAGCACAAACAACACCACTCAGTAACCATTCATGTCTTTCACCCTTTCAAAATCCATTCTTCTTTTTTATTACAGTTACTTCATAAATGATAAGGAAATGAACACATTATAAGAAAAGAAACAAGAGATAGAATGAAAGAGATTATCTAATAAGAATCCATTTTTGGAAATATGTATTTTATTTATAGAGTATATGAACTAGTTTTATTAGTTCACGTTACTTAAGGAGAAAGAATAATTTTACCTAAAGTTTGAAGTCACATAGAAAAGGAAACTACTTATTTGAAAGACAACAGGCAATGCTTCTACTGTCTCGGAATATTTCCCCAATTGCAATGGCAGGTGGCCTCACATTTTGCACTGCGCGATTCTGTAGGATCTAGTGTGGAAAGCACCATTTAAAGTGTAACAATAACCCATTGGACCATATGTCAGACTCCTTTATTCACCAACTATTTTTGCTTTACTCTTTCTTGTCTGTCTATGGTTCTGTTGGGTGCTCTGCATGAGCTCCAACCAATGTCAAGGAAGTACCCCTGGACCCCATCTAACTTTTTGCTCAGGCTGTATAACACCCTCCTAGCTTCCCTGCTGATGCCAAGGGGTGGACATCAACAAGCAAGACTCTGTAGACACCTGCACAACCTCAAGCTGGAGGTGCTAGGAGCTTGATGCCAAGTAGGATGGACTTGGACTAGTGGAAGATGGAAAAAGAAGATGACTTCTTCCTCTGCCCCCTCCACTAAACTGAGAAGAGGGAGCTTTTTAGAGAACAATCCTCATGATGCAGTGATCAGCCTTGTCCTCTCTCTTCATTGGCTCACTGCCCATGTCCTTTACTCCTTCTCCCTGAGGTTCTTGTTCACTTGTAAAGCAGTGGAACATAGCATCACTTGAGATTCTGTTTTCTGAGGAATTTAGACTAAGACAAACATTTTCATCAATACTTTTCTTTAGTTATCTACATCTCTATAGTGTTTTTAAGGTTCACCAAAGTACTTTCACAATCATAGTTCATGGAAACTTTGAATATGAGGTTTTGAAAAGAAAGGAAATTAGAATAATTAAGTCATGCTTATTATAAAGCACTTGTAAAAGCCAATTATGCAAAACAGATAACTTCAAGCTTTCAAAGTCGTGGGTATCTAATCCAGATAGCTTTCACTAGGCTTTAACACTAAGCCTTTCTTTTTAACGGATTCAGTTGAGATCTACCAGCTTTATATTTAAACAAGAACTTCCTCCCATTTCTTCTCCTTGCTATCTTCACATGTTTTCTTCTTGTCTTCTTCCTTTTTTCTGGTATTTTTTTTCAAGGAACTTTATGTTCCTTTGTCTTATACTCAGTGTCTTAGACATAGTCTTGTCTTCAGAGTACTATGTGGTAGTTATGACCACGGGCATGGAGACAGGTTACCTGGGTTCACGATTGTAGCTCTGCCACCATATTTATGGCCTTGAGCAAGTTGCTTAATTTCCCTGGACTTTTTCTTATCTGTAAAATTGGGATAAAAATAGTACCTACATCATTGGATTATGTAAAGGATCAAATTAATAAATTCATGTTCAGCAATGCTTAACAAATATTAAAAATATAACCATAGATTTATTGATTTCTCTTTTGTTGCTCGAATTCTTTGAGGACAGGAAAGAGTCACAAGGTAAAAGTCAGTGACACTTGGATTCAAATCTTGGGTTGACAATTAGAGTTGCTTGACCTTAGCAAGTCACTTACCCAACACTGCAAGTCGACTTACTGTATTGGTCCTTTCGTGAATTTCCAAATGGCCATAAGCCCTTGTCTGAAACCCTTGGGTTAAGATGGGTTCATAAATCCAAAATTTGACATATTTTAGAAATTCAATAAGATACATATACAGTGTATTTCGATAACACCCCCATCTGGGGACTGGTATAGCACCTGATAATTATGCCAGACACACGAAGATTTGTACAGAAAATATTTTAAAAATTATATACATTGGAATAAATTTGAAAATCTAAAGAAATTTAATGGAATTAGATCAGGTTTCTCCACAAAACAAATTTGCCATATGTTTTCAATGTCTTTGTATTCCTGACTTGCAGAAAATGGACCATGAAACTGAATTTCCAGCAACCACCAGGACACAAGTCACTCACTGTGACATGTCTCACTTTGAAGGAAATTACTTCCTTCTGAATCCCATTCTTTCCTTCCTACATGTCTCACGGTGCTCTGGAGGCAGGGTCACAGCACCACATTTGCATTTACTACTGTCCCCTCAGAACTTCCTTTTCTCTTTACTCATGTCCTTTAACTGGTCTATATATGAATATTTATTAAGTACATTTACCAGGTACATACTAATCAAAAGACGAACATAATTTCATAAGACATGATTTACTGTCCAGGAAACAATCATACAAAAATGCTAAAAGAATTAAAACATTCTATAGAGATGTTCTGCTAGAAATAGGTGGCTGTTTTATGTGTTTCCCTGTCTCTATTATACACTTACGCTAAACCTTTTGAGAAATGGGCTGGTCGTACTCATAAATAAGCACTAAATAACTGTCACAAAAGTGCAGACAGTTCTTTCTTTTAAAGTGCTAATAAATTCTCAAGCAATGGTTCCTTTGAGATGTCTCTAGGGTTCAATGTTTTAAAAAATAAAAAATATTACCTGTTAAATTACTCGCTAAAACTTACTTTTCAGTTGTCACGAGTCTGCAGCATGAATCCAAAGTTAGATTTTACTGACAATGGGAAATCCTGTATGTTGATGTACCCTCTAAAAGAAGAGAGGGTTCCTATCATTTGTACCTACTCAGAGCCAAATTTCTCTCTAGAGATATTTTTTCATTATCTTATGATACAACATATTTCATTAATATTTTAAAGACAAAAATAAAGCTCCAGTTAACTCACACAAAACATCAGTCAAATCCATTACTTGGTTATCAGACATAGTGACTGCCTTACGAGGTTATAATATTCAGTCTTCAGCTCTCTACTCTGTTATCTGAGGTGCTAAAATCCATTCTTTAGATTTAATTTTTATTTTTGCATCAATAAACATTTACCTTTGTGAGAGCTTCTTACCTCAGAGATGTTCCAATATTTGTTCTATGATCATTGCCCTTAGTTGTTATTTACTGAGCACATTGCCCTGTCCCATGGTGTCCCCTCAGGGCTAGGCCTGCCTCACAGCTGGGCAATGTGTCTCCAAGTATAGTCATATCTGTCTCACTCTCTCAATACTCATACATGAGACAAGACAAATAATCTTTGAAACCCCAAGCTGGTGTCATTATTGAAATAGAAAAGATGTGTTATCTTTTCAACACTCTCCCTTTTGCCAGATTCTTCTCCCATTTCACGTGAACCAGCTTACACCAGTTAAGTTCGTTAAAAAGAGTAAATAGAAATGAAACAGTCATTTACAAGAAGCAGCTCAATTCCATTTTTAATGGAAAGGTCAACCCTGCAATTGTAGCATTTCTTCATGCCTTTCCTTCTGAAAGCCCACGGTGGGGGTGTAGGGAGCCAGAGTTCATGGACACATATTATACATTTATCTTGTTTAGAACTGTCACATCAAGGTGATGCCTGGAGTACGCGTTTAGTCAAGCAAATTATAATCTTATCAAAAGACGGATATATACAAGAAATACTAACACAAAGCTCATTATAATGGGTGAATGGCACCCGAGTAATCATCTCTATTCTGTGCACTGATTTTTGACAACATCTTACTCAGCGACAGCTGCTTTATCACTGCCTTTAATGAACATAAACCAGAAAATCTTGCATAATTCAGCGAGAGGATTCTGAAGGCCCTCCGTCTGTCTGAGGATGTCTGCTTTGCTGAACAATTTTGTGGCCCAGGGATTTTTTTAAGTAACAGGTGCACTATTATACACACGAACAACTGGCTGAGTGAGGAGCGCTGTAACTCAGTGCCCATCGCCTGATGATAACTACATAAAGAAATTAACTTCCTTAAGGAAGGAAAAATAGAGAATGTTTAACTTGTCCAAATGCGTTTAAGCTAATGTTGTAGGGAGGACATTTTGGATTCAGAACGAGCATTTGTTGGTTCATTTCAATCCTCTTTCTATATAGCCGCCGTTTATGCTCACAGACAGAACTACTGTGGGCAACACGATTTTTCCCTTCGCAGGCTTGTACTGTTTCTGAGTTTATAGAAGCTGGGAGTGCGTAAAATATGGATTGAGTTAAAATTGGGAGCTGAGGAGCTGTTCATTCAGCCAAAAGGAAGATAAAGCAAAGTTTTTGCCTGTGGAGAACTTACCACAGGCACAATTAGAACAAATTCAAACTTTGATTTAAAATCTGATCGTGGTTAAGTTTCCAGTTCATGGCTGTTTGAGTGTATCTTCATATCTCTCATCTTGGACTACTGAAACTAGAAGCTGAAATGGCCAAAGACTTGTGTGTCCTTCATGTGTGTCTTCTGAGAATTTGAAGACACATGCAGGAATAGAACACTGAGACTTTTTAAGAGTACAAAGAAGATGGAATGGCAATCAGGGCACTGATCATTGATATGCACAATGTGAGATATTAAGATGTAAATAAAGCCTCACGACAACCAAGATGTCTGGTTCGGACCCACAGCACTCCGTGTGACTGCGGACTCCTGTCCCTGGGTTCATTGGTGGCCATACCAGCTCTCTTATCTACCAGTTATCACAAGGGTTTCTAAGAATGGAGTGGAACAATGCAGAAAATGATCAAGGAAATAATATTGCATATATAATTAGATAATGAAGTTGATACTGGTTCATTTGACACTAATATTACATTGAGGAGTAAAGTTGCCATTGATGATGAAATATCTCTTAAGTGTAGTCCTTCTCTGAGAAGACAGCCACTGTGTATTTAGGACAGATCACCCTCTGTGCTGACTCTTGCAATATCTTCTCTGGGTCCCCTCTCTCCTGTCTAATGTCATTTTTTCAAGCTCCAACCAGTTGTAATTCTAATCTCTTCATTCTCTTTCTTAAAACACTTGTAAAGATTCTCCAATGTCAACTCCAGATGTTTAGCTTAGAACTGAGGTGAGGGAGAACAAGAACGTTTCATCGGCCAAGGCAAAATAGCATGCCTACCTGTTAGGAACTTATTCCTGGGCCCCAAACGACTCCAGCAAAGCCTCCTCTGCCTGAAGCTCTGGTTGCTTTCCAACTGCTAACACACCCTCCTTCCACTATGTCATCTATTTCTCCGGCCAACTCTATCTGCCATCAGAGCACTTCAATTTTTTATTTCTAAAACTGCCTTCCACTCAAAGTCATAAAGCAACATGCATGTCTTTTCACCTTTGGTCAGTGCCATTGGTTAAAGGGTTGGCATGGAACAGTCTGTGTTCGTTGAATGAGGGGACCCATTGCGCACGGTTAACTTCTGCTGCTCCCAACACAGAAGAATTCCTATGGGTTCAGATAATATCTTAATTTCAGTCTTGCTCTTTTCTCATTGAATTCCTCAAGTCTAAGTAAGACTCACTTGAGTCTTTGTATAATCTTGTATCATAGATTTTTCCATAAAGGCATATTAAATTAATGAATAAAATGGCTACAATCCCCTGGCCCTTTCTTTCCCAATTTAATTTCATTAATTTCTTTAAAAAGCTTATTCTGTCCTTACTTTTATAAGTTTATGCTTCCATCACACTTTCAAACCTTTCATAGTATACTGATTCTATTAGCACCCTTGTCCTATAGCCTCCTGGCTTAGATGGTCTATTTGACCATGAACATTGCAACCTGCTCTGCCCCTGTGTTACTTTTTCCCTTTTCCAAATGGGACAATATGACATGAATACACAGTATAACTATATTTCTCTTTGTTGGACAATGTTACAACATGGGATATTGGAAAGAATATTGACCTTGCTCTTAGAGGACATAATCTTATTTCTTTTCATAGGACTGGCTACATAATTTTTAGAACTCAATGCAAAATAAAAATGAAAATATTTTGAACCTCTGATCAAAACACATGCACACAAAAGCTATTTTCTTTCTCCTATGGCTTCTTTCTCCACCTGTCAAGACATTTTTTATTTGCTAATAGATCTGATGGGGTAGATCTAGGTAATGCTGCATTTCTTAGGTATGAGATCACTCTCAGAGTGACAGCTGCCTTACAGGTAACCCAGTTCCACAATTCAGCACTGTGCACAAGCCCAATCCTGAACCTCCCCAGTACCTGTTCCCAGACCCTTGCCAGCAGCCAAGGGCTGTGGTGGCGATTGGGTGGGAGCAGGGGAGGGGGAGGCTGGGAATCAGCCCTGGAAATGAGGAGAGGAGGAGGCAGAAAGCAGGAACCACATGAGCAGAGGCTTCAAGTCCCCTAAAATGCTCCCTAGCCCCACTAGACTGCACTTGCAAAACAGAGTTTCAAATATAAAATTATTAAGGGCTTCAAGGTGGTAACCACAGAGCAGTTAACCTCAAACAGGAGCAGCTTTCTGAGCAGAGGCCCTGGGGGGCTGAACCAGTTGCACACACTTAACCTTGGCTCCTCATTTTCAGGACTCATTATCTACTCAGGAAAAAATACTCCCTGACTCTCCATCTATATACCAAATAATGTTAGTAATTTGCTGTATTGATTGTGAATTATCAATCATATTAAGTGCTTAATGTGCAGTGGTGTGGGCCACAGCCTCTCAGACTTGATTTCCTGAGTTCAAATCCCAACTCTGCTTTGTGCTAACTAGGAAAAGTTGGGCCCATGACACTTGACATTTACCTTGAATGACAGACTTCAGTCTGTACTGTGGGGTAGCATATGTGTGTGTTACTTATGTTAATTAAACAAATGCTGAGGTGCTATTCAAATAAGTGCATTTGAAAAATGGTCAGCCAACACATTATCATGAACGCACAGTCTAGAAGTCAGCTAGCTTTCTTTCAGAAAAGTGGTGGCTGGTACAAACTTTCTAATTATTCTCATCTGTTAAAAATAGTTTATCCTTTGATGATTCCTATTCTACATGTAAATATATGGATTTTTTAAAAATTATTAAACATAATGACATGTTAATCAGCATGATAAATATTAGAAATGGATTTCTTGGTGAAATTAAATGCATTCAAGATAGTTGGATTCTCTGAAATAATTTTAAAATACTCCCCACTGTTGATGATCAGGATACAAAAATCCAGGCAACCTACACTCTTAGGAATGATACAACCATCAACCATCTGGTGTCCAGTACACTCTGGAGTTTTGAGCTGTATGTGTGACAGAATTGTTTTCTATGTATTTTTAGCATTTCCTTCAGGGAACTTTTCCTGCAAAGTAATGGTTGGAATACATAAAAAAAAAAAAAGAATTGGGAAAGAGCCAACAGTACAGATCATATATGAAATGATTTTTAGGGCATATGAATACATGTTAAGTTAATATGTGATATATATGATACCGAAATTTGATCTAAGATTTGTGTTTTATTTTTCTGGGGCTGCCACAGCAAAGTATCACAGGACAGGTGCCTTAAACAACAGGAATTTATTTTCTCATAGTTCTGGAGACTAGAGATCTAGAGTAAGATAATACCCCCCCCCCAAGCTCTATTTATTAATTGTAGAATTTTAGATAGTATGTGGTAGATGTGAAGTATTATTTAGTATAATATGTAGATATTCTCAGATGCTTATATACTGACCAAGGGTTTAAAAAGGTAGTTGACTTGCACAGAAAAAGTCCATTTAATAAGGAACACTTGCATAATCGCTTCTGTTACATAATGAGTACTCAAGGCCTCTTGTAGGAGGAATGCATTACAGATATATGAAGAGTATTCTAAGAACAAAAGAGGCGCTGATGATGCATGGCTCTGTGGTACCTTCTTGAAATATCACAAAAACTTTCTTAGTATTATCAGTAAAGGATGAGGATGACTCAAGTTATAAGAGAACAGAGCTCCCTATAATCAGGACCATTTTAGATAAATGCATGTATGTCTTAAAGGGCCCAGCACATATTAAGAATTAAGGATTTTCATTTGATGATTTGATTATGACAGTATTGAATTTTAATCTCAGGCCACAAGGCTTCTGGATAGGCATGAAAAACCCAAAGAGGAAAGGGGAACAGGTGTGACTGTACAGGCAAGTTGGTCGTGATAGCTATCAGTGATTTCATTATACACTCATTTTCCTTGTGTCTAATATGAATACAAATTGTGGAACCATTAAATGGAGGAGCCCAAAGGAATGCTTGAAGTCATCTAGCCTTGTGTTTTATTGTTTGTCCTTTGTGTTTTTTAGCAGTGAAAATCGTTTAACTGAAGTAAAAAAAAAGTGTTTAAATATATAAATCATTACTCTGGTGGCTTTCAGAGTACTGCTTGGAAGGGTAGATCTAGAGGAAGATACTGCACCTCTTAGCCATGATGAGAGCCATAACTGAGGTAGTTAGGATGAAGAGAAGAGCATGGATTCGATAGATACTTAGAACATAGAATCAACATGTGGGGATAAAGGAGAGAAGGATGTCTGATTTGAGTCCTAGGCTTCCAGCTTCAGCCCCTGGACATGATATAAAAGTGAATATCCACAAGAAGGAGATCTGTTTGGAAGGACAGTGTTTGGATGTAAGATAAGTTACACAGAATCTGGTAGAAGTAACACCTGCTTGAGTGTGGTTGGTATGGTAATAGTGTAATAATTTATAGTTTTCATTTGAATATTTCACCTAAAATGTCACATGGGGTGTTTGAGTGTGATATTGTTATGTTACAGAATTAGAAGCTTATGATTTTGCAATAAAATATTTTCTAATGAGAAAGTGGCATTATTTGTGCCTGACCTGGTATTTATTTGTGTTGATTTTGAGATGTGTAGTGATGGTATAAAAGGGCGATCTTAACACACACCCGCACACACACCTTCTTTTCTCATGTGTGAATATGCTCGGTTATTTGACCTGTGGCAAATCCCTTGTTATGAGAAACGGTCCCTTGGAAAGATTAAAAACCACGAATAAACTGTTCCTCTCAGCTGGATCTGTCTTAACATGTAATCATGTCTCCAACATACCACCACAGGTGTATGACCCCAGAAAATTGGGGGTCATGATTGATTAACATGCTTGTCTCTTGTGTGTGTTCTAAATATTTCTCACTTTTCTCATTTCCAGTAATAAATCTGAGGGTGTTTTATACTTACTAGGGCAGCCTGAAGTCTACTCCTTAGCTGACCTAACAGGCTCCTACCATTCACTAGCACCTAAAAAATCAGTCATAACACACCCATCCTACCCCATGTCCAAATGGGCACTCATCATTTTGAGTAAGAGCTCCAAATTCTACAAAAAACATAAAAATAGGTTGGTCCATATATTTTTCTTTTGGAATCATCACAGCAGGGTACTCCATTCATGCTATTGGATGAACAAGGCTATAAGCGTGGATCCCTTCTTCAAGGTGCACGCTCTACAATGTGCAAAAGCACTGCACAGGCATCACAGAAAAAGGAAAGATTATTGGTTAGGCTTCTAGAGTTGGATGAATCACTAGAATGTTACTCTCTGTCTCTGATCCAATCATGGTGATTTTTGGTAAAAAAAAATTCTTTTGTGTTCCTCTATTTAAATATAAAAGGATCAGAATTGTTGCTTTTGTCAATTTTTATTACTCATGACCAGCAAAAGATTATCACCTATACCTGGCTGAAGAAAAAATACATTAGATACCAAGCTCTGAGGAATGTGAAAAGATTTAAGAAAAATTAGTACAGGGAGCTGTGCTTAGAGATATTTAAAATGGCCACAGAAAAAGGATGGTGTGTGGAAGACAAGGAAAAATAAAGGTCTGAAACTCAGGAAGGATCTTGGCTTAAGCTATAGATTGTTCTTCATCAATGTATTCATAGATGTAAAAAATTTTTAAAAAGAGAGGATCACCCAGGGATGCAAGGTAAGATCTGCAAAGAAAAAAGCCCAAGATGAAACCTTGAATATCATTTAAAGTGTGGAAGAAGAAGACCATCAAAAGAAGGGAACAAGGAAGAAGTGGAAAGAGGAGGAAGGGAACTACAGAGGAATAGTATGATGAAAACTAAAAGAGAGAGAGCTTCAGGATCTAGAGAAGTCATATAGGATAAAAACAAAAAAAATATCCATTGAATTTGTCATTTGGAGATTCACAAGTTGACTTTGTCTGTGTAGTCTTAACGGAACAGTACAGCCAGGATTATGATTGAAAGCGCTTGTAGAGTGATCATTACGTGAGCAAATGAAGAGAAACTCAAAGTTTTCCCACTAGGAAACAACATCACCTCTCACCATTCTTTTTCCACATTATATTGGAAGTTCTAGAAAATGCAATTGTACAAAGGAGATAGAAGATACACAGATTAGGAAGCAAGTAATAAAATTGTCTTTGTGCACAGATGGCATAATCATCTGCATAGAAAATCTGAAGGGATTGACAGAAAAACTTCTAGAACTAATAAGCAATTGTAGCAAAGTAGTTGGGTGCCAGGTTATTATTTTTAAGTCAACCACTTTGATATTTATCAGCCTAAAACAGGTGGAATTTGAAATTTAAAAGTCAATACCATTCACATTAACACCAAAAAATATATATTCTTCATTATAAATCTGACAAAATATGTACAAGATCCATATGAAGAAAATTATAATATCTAATGAATAAAATTAAAAAGAACTAAATAAATGTAGA
>VMDR010021632.1:0-16714 GCA_007922815.1 Macrotus californicus | reverse complement strand
TTATCCATGTTCCTTGATGGTACTTCCCCTTCTTTCCTCCCTTATCCCCTCCTTCCCCCCCTCTGGTTACTGTCAGTTTGTTCTTTATTTTGTGATCATGGCATCTCCCCTGCCACGTAAGTATTAATTTGTTCTTTATTTCCATGTCTCTGGTTCTATTTTGCTTGCTTGTTTGTCTTTCTGATTAGGTTCCACTTATAGGTGAGATCATACGGTATTTGTCTCTCACCACCTGGCTTATTTCACTTAGCATGATGCTCTCCAGTTCCATCCATGCTGTCAGGCAGTGGTTCTTGAAGTGTGGTCCCTAGAACAGGAGCATCAGCATCACAGGCAAGCTTGTTAGAGATGCAGATTCCTCGCCCCCTCCTCAGGACCTACTGACTCAGAAACTCAGAGGGTGGGGCCCAGAAACCTGCATGTCAGTGAGCCCTTGAGGTGATTCTGATGCATGGTAAAATTTGAGAACCAGTAGCAGGAATATATGTGTACATATGCACATAGATATGTATGCACATATACAGTTAGTTCTGCCATAATGTGACATATGTGTTCCTAAACATCACTGTGCTATGCCAAACTGTACAATAAAAGCCACAAAGCTTATAAAAAAAGGGGTTAGGGACACAATAATCAGAAACTTTATTGGCAACACAAAATAAAACCTAGACGCCTAATGAAAACAATAGTATAGTTGTTGCCCATGTTAAATGGGTAAATGTATGAATGCTACAGCAAATGTGGTGTTTTTCCTAGAAAAGACCTGAAGTTTGCTTGTGGAAGTGGGTGCTGGAGGATTTCCTGCCAGTGAGTTATTGTGCAGCGGACAAAGGGGAGTTATGTGAAATTGGAAGGGAAGTTTTAACATCAGATGTGACTTCTAACATACGCAGTGAATGGAGGTAGCTGGTCCGTGTTGGGATGTGTGCATTTTGTATGTCCCTACGTGGCCTAGTTCATTTAGGTGCAGTTTTCTGCCTTCATCTTGCATTTCTTGTAAAGGGAATGGAACATAAGCAAACGTGAAATTGGAGTTTTGCCCCAGTTTTTTTATATTTTAACTTTATTAAAAATTTAAATCACAGAAACAGAATGTACAAACAATGAGAAAATGGGGAAATGATTCGGTAGGAAAAAACAGATTAACACAGCCAGGGTGTGCAGTATCATGTCAACCCCTCTGACCCTTCCACCCGCAGGAAACCAAGCCGTGTTATTAGAGGGTAGAGGGATTGTCCTCTGTGTCTGCCCACATGATTTCTCCACTCACAGAAGCCTAGATATACCTGCAGGACAGACTTCAGAAAAACACACCAATACCTTTAACCTGCTCTTCAGCAAAGTGGCCCAAGTAACCCACCACTTGAGGTCTGTTTCCACTTCATCCTGGATCGAATCTGGTGTGTTCAAGATACCCACTGTCTTTTAAATGACTGAGCATATAAGGGTGTTGTGAGAACTATTGCCTTCTTGGCTTGAATTCTATGTCCTTATTGCCCAGGTTTTCCACTCATATATCAGTCACGTTGGAACACATTTGCCTTTTCAGTAGGAGCGTTGTAAGCAGAACTGACTTTGTCTATACACGTTTGCACATACCACACATAAATGGGCCCCATACACCCCTGAGTGCTGTTTTTCCGCTCATCTCACTTATCTTCTTCCTTTGATAACATCTCTTTGTGCTTTCTCTAGAGCAGCACTCACTAATGTTTTAAATGGTATTTAAAGCATTAAGAGATGACTAAGTTGCTCTCTCCAAAATGCTTGCAACGAGTTATACTCCCACCAACACGCCTCCTACACCCTGGACAATATTAGCTGTTATCAAATTCATTAATTTTTGCTAACCCAGTAGTTACATTTCTCTTTCTTCTCCTTCCCTCCCTCTCATCTCTCTTATGTTCATATACATATATATATAAGTACACATATGTATGGATGTGTGCACACACACGTTTACCCTGTGACAAATGCTTCCCATAAATATACTGATAGAAAAAGGAGCTGCTTTAAAAGTGAAACAGGTGGAGAGGCTGTGCTGAAATGGGGAAGAAGGGACATAAAATACCTATGCAAGAAAACCTGAGAAATCCTATTAAAAGGACAGAGAAAAAGAATTCCCTTTTTATTTACTTATTTACTTATTTGTTTATTTGCTTCCACCTTTGTTAAATGCAACTTAATCCACTTCATGAGATAAGATACCGAGCTGGCCCTGTTGGGATTCCATCTGTCACTCTTGCCAGTTGACATCTCCAAAAACGCAGCTTAAACTGTTAGTCCATTCATTTCAGCAAAACAGTCGTGAGGCCATCAGATGCTTCTGTTGATCAGTGTTGGGCTCCACGGCTCCGCCAAGCTGGGAAGATACAGCTGATCAGGGAGTGTGAGGGCTGCCGCCTGCGAGTGTGGGGCCTCTAACAGCCCGAGCGCCAGAAGTGGAGGCTCATGCAGGTGTCAGATGTTTTCCTGTAAAGAGATTGGCAGTGGACGTAAATGCTTCCAGTGGGTACATTACCAAGCAGGAAAGCCAGGATGATTGAGTAATTAAATCGCGTTGGTTTATGATCATTGTTCCTATCAGGAAATACCATTGTTTTTTGATGATATAATGTGTGAGATGGAATTTTCATATGAGCACTGTGGTTTGCATATATGTGTAATATATGTACAATAGATATATAAACACCGTATTTTGCTGTGTATAAGGTGCTCCATGTGTAATGTGCACTCCCATTTTTGTGCACATTATGTATGGGATTGTTATACCCATGGCATGTAATTATTATACCCATGTATAATGTGCATCCTTATTTTTCCCCAAAAAATCTGGACAAAAAAGTGGACATTATGCACATCAAAACACGGGTATATATTTCAAAATCAAAATGAGTTACTAAAAGTAATTGCCAACAAGAGGATGGAATATTGACATAAAGATGCACAAGATATTAAAGGAAATGTAGAAACCGAGAAGATGACTAGGATGTTGTCCTTCAAAGTCAGATGCACTTTCCTTTACGTGAACGCAGCAGGAAGAGAGAGAACTACTCTCTGGAATCATTTCTGTTTTGCAATTGGATTTTTGCACCTTGAAACCTCAAACTATGAGATTATTAAGAGAATATAAAGAATATATTGTACATACAAATAAACAGAATTAACATTTCATTTCTAAATGAAGAACTTGCTTTCCTACCCTCATTTCTCATAGTGTCCTGCCATGGAGGGCAGGTAGAAGGGATGTCGATAAAGCATTTTAACCAATAAAAACAACTTTCAGTCCCAAGGGGCTTTGCATAGTGGCTCTGGCAAGGACACTGGAGAAGGCATCTCGCTTTCTCTGTTTTTGTTACTATTCTGGAGATGACTTGTAAGTGCAGCTCCGAGGATCCACTCTGGGTGCTAAACTTAGTAGTGAGCTGCAATGGCAAAGCAAAACATGTCTCCCACTCATCTCTACCCGGGGCCAGCTACATGATTTGCAGGGCGCAGTGTAAAATAAAAAGATGTGGGCTCCTTGTTCAGAAAGCAGGAAAAAGCACTATTACAGGTGGTAAAACACAAAGCTTTATCCTGCCTTCTGTGGCCTCCCTTTCTCTAGACCTGTCATTTATTAAAATTTGCTATTTAATGCTGCTGTGAGGAAAATTAATATTTTAAATCTTCAGCCTAATTTTACTGTTCATCTTTATATTGCACAATGCCAGTTTTAAATGCAAATATAAGAGCTTTCAACTTGTATGTGAAATCACCGAAATGATACGGTTTGTATTTTGTAGCTTATATGTGCATGTATTTGATTCTTAACCAGAACAGTAGAACTGGTGCACAAAACTAACTCAGCTGTTTTTATTTCACTTCTTAATACACACACATTTTACCAACACTCTCCACCTTTGGTTTACTGAGAAAGGGCTTCAAGGGAAAGAAACTATGGCTCGCTTCATCTTTCCCTTTTCTTCTCTGTCATCACTTTTGGTGTATGTGGTTGGCTAATGTACAAAATTAACAGGAGAACAAACCAAGAGTATGACAGGGTTCCTCCATCATTCATGTTTCTTAGAATGCCTATCAAAGCCAATTCTGGTTCCAATGGAAAGAGCCCTCTGGGGCTGTCAGAGCCCCCACCTGCTCGGTCCCAGATGTAACATGCTTACCCTGTACTCTGAGTCGTGAACCCACACACAGTATGGGTCTGCAGGAGTTCTGTGCTCCTGAGCAGTATCATGAATGCTTTATGTGAATGAGGCATCTGGGAACCATGGGCACGCATATCGTGCATGGCTCCTTTGCTCACACACATGCTTCCTTGTCCCATTGGATGCTCTTTAACAAAATCTCATTCAAAGATAAAATTTAGAGTTTCAAGACAGTGACAGCAGAACATGAAGTCAAGTTCAGGGTCCTTCTGCATGGGAGGCACTGTGTGATCCCACAGGTTGTATGTCCATGAAAGTGGCCCTTTCTGTATTAGGGCAAGCTGCTGGATCGCTGAGGGCCTCCTGTGTACTCTGTGTATGAAGGACTCCAGTTCATAGCACGCTGGACACTGCCAGTAGTGTGTCCATGCAAAATGATTTCCTTGAAATTTATGTAATGTATTTATTTTAAATTCAGTTCAATCAATACCATCTTAGTGACAGTCAGTTGGACCTCTTAGAGGGCCCCGACTCCATGAGTACCTTTCATATGGGCCTTTGGAACTTCACCGCTAAAGCTGGAACCAGGTACTTAGTATCATCAAATCAATCTCTATATCTCTTACAATGTCATTTGTTTCTTTGCCTTTCTCCCAGGATTTCCAGCAGGAGAGCTCCAGAAGCCTTTCTTTTGGGGAACAGAATATCCTCGGTAAGTACATGAGTAAAGAAAGCAGTTATTGACAAATAAGGATGAACAGGCTGCTTTGGCAGAGTGTAGAAGTAAAAATCAACAACACAAAAACCAAAGCGAGTGGTTGTTCAGCAGAAAGACAGCATGGAACCCGGCATGGGCTGGCCCCGCTCTCACCATTTTAGGTATTCGTTTCCTGATTCTTCTTACCGAGCCGTGTGACTGCACAGAAGAGCCAAATAGTACACAGGCAGCTTTCGTTTCTATGCATTCATTCACTTATGCATCGACTCAAACTGCGCATATTTGGACCTTGGAGGATCATTGGGATTTGAGTTGATGGTGGTGGGTCTAAAATCATTCCAGTTAGAAGAAACAATGTGAGAAAGGGAAAGAAGTGTGCTTATAGAGCAAAAACTCTAGTTTGGCTAGACCAAGTGGTATGTGAAGGGGAACAATGGAAAGAAGTCTAGAAAAGAAGGTCAATGTTTGATATTGGAGGGCTCTGAATGCCAGGTAAGGAGCCTGGACATTAATAGGTAATAGAAAATATTGAAGTTTTTGAGCAAGGAAAGGTAATCAAATTTGTCTTCAGAAATATAACCTGGGTAGCTCTACAATAGTTCCAAAACTTGACAGTGTTTAGAGTTAAGGATATCAGTTTAAAGGCCATTAATAGCAATGGATTGTAGACTTATGTAATTCAGAATTTCTCTATACAGTGGCAATTCCGATAATATTCATTGTCAGTAATATCGCCATTTTTATTACATGCCTTTGCTTGCTCTGGTGATTTGATGCACAGAAGATTGTCTTGATTTTAGAAGTTTAGTCTCTTGTGTTTTGGCTTGGATGCATGATAATTTAAATATGATTAAATACAGTTTTGATTTGGGCTCCCTCAGAAGCAGACCCTATGACAAGGATTGAAATGCAAATAGTTCTTTTGGAAGGTGACGTCAGGGAATACCAGCAGGGGAGAGAGGAAGTGAGATGAGGGAAGGAAACCAATAAGTTGTGTCAGGAGTTTTCTATGGCTGCCATAATGAATTATTACAAACTTAGTGGCTTTAAACAATGTCAGTTTATTAGCTTATTGTTCTCTAGGCCAAGGAGTCCAACCTGGGTCCAACCAAGGAGTCCAACTGGGCTAAACAGAAGGTGTTGGCAGGGCTGCGTTCCCTTCTGGAAGCTCTGGGGAAGAATCTATTTTCTTGACTTTTCTAGCTTCTAGCAATGGTCCACCTTCCTTGGCTCATGGCCCTTTTCCTCCATCTTCCAAACTCACAAAGTTGAATTTCTTTGACCATTCATCCATAGTCCCATCTTCTTCTGACTCTCCTCTTTTGTCTTCTCCTTCACTTTTAACCACCCTTGTGATTACATTGAGAATACCCAGATAATCTGGGTAGTTTCCCTATTTCAAGTCCAGCTGATTAACAGCCTTAATTCCCCTTTGCTGTGTAATAGCATACTCATGGATTCTACGGGTTAGCACGCGAACATTTTCTGGGTGGCCATTATTCTGCCTATGACACATCTGTTACAAAGCCGGTTATCACTCTGGACAGTTGGGGCTCAGTCCTGCTGCAAAGGTGTAGAATATGCTTCAGTGTGATTGCATCTTGGAGACAAGGGAGCTGGGGTATTTATCCTACAGCTCACCTTCTGTCATCGACTGGGGCCTTCCACCAGGTGGATTAGCTCCCTGGCATTCCCCAGCCTAGACCAAGAGGACTCTGGTGGCTGGAGAAAGTCCTCAAGCAATTATAGATGGACTCTGACTTATTATGATGGTTCAACTTAGGATTTTTCATCTTTACAATGGTGTTAAACTGATGCATTCAGTAGAAAACGCACTGTAAATTTTGACTTTTTCCTGGGCTAGCAATATGTGGTATGATGCCCTCTCCTGTTGCTGGGCAGCAGCAGTGAGCTGCAGGTCCCAGTCAGCCATGTGATCATGAGGCTAAACAACAGATAATCTACAGTGTGTTCATCGGGCGAGATGATTTTGCCCGACCGTAGATTGATGTAAGTGTTCTGAGCACGGTTAAAGTATGCTAAGCTAAGCTATGGTGTTCTATATGTTAGGTGTATTAAATGCATTTTCAACTTACAATATGTTCAACTTACAATGGGTTTATTGGGATGTAACCCCATTGTAAATGGAGGAGCACCTAGAACCTATAGTTTCAGGTGCTGGCAGTTGGAAGCTGTTAGATTGGTGTGCTCAGAAATGGCTAGTGCTGAGGGGACAGGAGCAGGCATCAAGGAAACATGCTGCAGGAAAGCAGCCTCGTTAGCATAAATGAAAGTGAAAGTGGTTTATATTGCCCAAATCCATTAATATCAACCCAGGCCTCAGCTGCATAGTTTTTATGAGTGTTCAGATATTTGGAATCAATTTTCCCCATTGTTAAGATTACAAATTAAGGTATATTTATATAAAATTAGAGGTTTAGCCTAAATATTCTCTAAGCTCCCTTCAAACTAAAAAAGGCCTGAAATTCTTTAATTCTGCTCATCACCAGCATTTTAACTGAGCTTCTATTATTGTGGTTATATACCTGGAGACTTGGAAATAGCCTGGTTCGGTTTTGAAGGTATTGATTCAATGAATTTGTTTATTGGGTCTGTGAGATGATTTTCTGATAGATACAGAAGTCAAAATTCTAGGAACTTAGGAAATAATATTAGTGTCTATTTGTCCAACCTTATGCTGAGCCATATTTGAGACTTAAGTGGGAAAGAGATTTGCATTTTTTTCCTAAAGAGTTCTGTGTCTGCACTGAAGTCGTCCCTCCTCTACTAAGGTCAGCATTGGAAATATGGAGATGCTGGACTCATGGGAATCTCAGTCCAGTGAGATGGATTCCCACACGTGCATCTGATCTGGATGGATAGCATTCAGAACCAGCTACTGCTTATCCTTTCTGCTTATACTGGTCAGCCTAGCCCTGCCCTGAGTGTTGGGTGTAATTATGGGTAAATTGGTAAGCTGAGTTGTTGTCAGAGGAGAGAATCGGGATTTTAATGGGCCTAAGACAACATATCCCAAAGTGTGTGTTCCATGAAGTAGTAAGAGAGGTAAATCATCCTCCCCTTCCCTTTGGAGAATCACAATACTTAGCAGCATAAAAATTCCTAAGAAGCTCTCTAAGCAAGAAACTTATTTAAATGTATTTGACCCAGAGGTTACTAAAATCCCTCTTTCTCTATGTTTTATGAAATGCTGCTCTAGAACTCATGACTAAAGAAAAAGAGTTGAAAGAACTCGAACCTCATAACTTCATATTTTTTGAAAGAAGATTAAGGTGGCAGAATGACTTACTAGATTTGAGGGGGGTTGCGAGGGTGTTCAGCTAGAGACTACACTAGACCAATGGATAGCAGAAATAGGAGAGATATTTCAGGTTAACATTAGGGCCATCTGTTTTATTTAGGACCACCTGAAGAGAAAATGGGCCAGTTGAGAAGGGGGATGACCTCCTGGTTATTGAAGATGCCCAAGGAGAAGTCTTAGGACCATTTGAATGTGTTTTTGTAGAGGGAGCCTATGCCTGAGCTAAAGAGTAGAACCAAATGACCTTAAAGATGCTTCCAACGCTGAGATTTGTGTGAATTTACATTTCAGGCATAGAATAGCCGTGATTCAATGACTGCTTGAGACCAGGGTTGCTCCAGGCAGCAGTGCAGTTGATTCCCTGTTGACAGCAAACCCTGTAGATTTGTTCAATCCATTGGGTAGTAAGAACAAAAGAGGAACTGAGTGGGTGGGAAAATTGTCATCTTTGCCCTTTTAGTTTTGGAAGGCTAGATTTTCTCTTCAGGAGTCTTCTTGTTGTGGCCAGCCAGTCACATATTTTAAAAGGCGTAAAGGTTGTTTATTTTTACAGCATGCTAATTTAAATAATGTTCATTGATAAAATGGAAGATGCGAATTTAGTATCATGAAACGTTATCGTTGTAAAGCTTAGTCATATAAAATTACTCCTTTGTCTCTTGTCCAAAGGATTTCAATTACGTGCCTGAGAATTGGAACTTACAATGATTCGATCATTTTCTGAATTCCCCATAACGCTTTGCAAACAGGAGGCTCATTGGAGCAGTCCCTCTTAAGGGACATTTACTGCGGAACAGTTCTTAGAAACTTCCATTGTTCATTTCTTAAATTCATCCTGTCAACAGCATTGACCAAGGCTTGTAGAGGTTTTAATATGATTCTCAGGGCTGACAGGTCCAGAAAAACAAAATGTTACAGGCTGCACAGTGCTAGCTGCTGCTGCAAAAATTAGCAGTATGTGAAATTACAAGTTTGTCCCACACTGCTATGATAGCTCTATGATTGAAATGCATAATTTTACTCTTACTTCTTTAATGAAGGTTTGCAATGATGGAAAAACAGTAGGAAGCATTTTTTTCAAGTGCAAATTACCTTGCAGGAAAGAAATAACAAAGGCAAGAATTTCCACCAAGGGGAAAAATTAAATCTTACAGCACTTCCTTGGGTATAGTTGAAACAAACAATTAGCATGTTAAGGATCATTATGCCCTGTAATAACTGTTGCTTCAAAAATTGTTGTTCCTTCCACTTATGGGTCCTACCTATTTGCTGGGTTACTTGGATGTTACATGTCAGGAAGCAACTGTGAAATATTTTTAGCATAATTGCAAATCTCAGGAGTATCCTCATAATGAGAATTCTAAGTTGTTTATAATTCTCATCCACACATTAAATGACTAAAATAAGTTACATGTCAATCTGTCACTTGCATGAAATGATAAAGTCAATCAATTAGTTAAATTGTTGTTACTTTCTCACTATGTCCGAGGTACAGAGAATTTAGCAGCAATCAGGTAGATAAGGATTTGACCTTCATGGAACTTAAAGCTGAGACAGAAGATCCCAGACACACTTATAGAAGCCCCCTTATTGCTTTCTTCACATATCATTAATATGCTTCTGTTTTAGTTATCTATTTCTATGCAACAAAGCACCACTGAGCAACCACTATTGTCACATGATTCTGCAATTTGGGCAAGACTCAGCTGAGACAGCTTGTCTCTGCTCCATCTGGTGTTTGTTGGCAACTTAGCTGGGACCAGAGGGTCTAAGATGGCTTCACTCACATGTCTGGTGTCCCAGTTGGACTGGCTTGGAATGGCTGGGGCCTGGCTGGGCCTCTCTTTCTCTCTTAAGATTTTGTTTATTTATTTTTAGAGAGAAGGGAAGGGAGGGAGAAAGATAGGGAGAGAAACATGGATTGGTTGCCTCTCGTACATGCCTGGATCTGGGACTGAATCCGCAACCCAGGCATATGCCCTGACCAGAATCCGACAGGCAGCCTTTTGTTTTGCAGCGTGATGCACGAGGAACTGAGCCTCACAGGTCAGGGCTGGGCCTCCCTTACTTTAAAAGACATCTCTCAGCTTCTGGTGTCTCTTGCTTGCTTCACTAGGCCTTTGTGTCTCCATAGGATTAGTTCAACTTTACATTGGAGTTGACTTCCAAGGTGGGGGGAAATTTAAGGCTACAAGTTCTGTCAAGGGCTAAGCCCAGAAGCCACATTCAGCCCCTTCTGTTGCGATCTGTTGGTCATAGCAAGCCCTCAAAGGAAAAGGAAATCTAGATTCAAGGGAAAGGAAATAAAGGGTCTGGCACAAGTAATGCCCCCTTTTTTATGATAAAATCTCCAATTACAAAATCATAAGCGTGTCATTCTGGAATATAACAATATCACACTCAAGCACACGACATGACATTTTAGGGGAAATGTTCAAATTGCTGTCCATCTCATGTGAGACATTCACGTACCGTCCCAACCACACTCTAGCAGGCGTTACTTCTGCCGTACCCTGTAGATTGCCTCTCGATGGGGGACAGGGCACTGCATTCAGGGTGTTTGGAATTGTCAGTAGTCAGCCTTGTTGGTAATCTACCACATGCATCTTCAGAGGTGAAGAGAAATGATAAAAATGTCTTTTCCAAATCTGGTTACGGCTTCACAATCTTTGTCATTCAGTTGTGAGCTTGTCTGTCACAGAAGCAGAGCAATGTGACTCCTTTTGACAGCAGAGTGATCCCTTTTAATCTCTGCTCTGTTCCTTTTTTATGACTACATTTGGAAAACAATTTAACTTCTGTGTCTATAGTGATTTTTCCACAGGTTCTCAGATAAAAAATAAATGGTATGTTTACTGACAGGATCTTTTTAAACCCTGCCACTGCTTTGGGTGTTTATAAATATAAACTACAGCTACAGCTGATATAGAATCATAAAAACTTAGGGCTGGAAGGAACTTTAGAAACCGTGTGTTTTCCAGGGCGGTAGAAATAAGGCCCACACATGGTCATAATGACAGTGTTAGAATTTATATTTTCTTTGTGCATTTCTATAAGAAGTTTCGATTTTTTGAGTTTTATGGTTATTATTTACATGCTTACTAGAACACAGATTATTCATTATTCAGATTATTTCATTTTTTTCATTGAAAACAAATGAAAGGATTATGCTCTGAGATTCGTGCTTATAATTTTCTTCAAATTACATATTTCTGTTGTAGATCTCTGAGTTATGGTGCTATAGGAGTAATTGTTGGACATGAATTTACACATGGGTTTGATAATAATGGTAAGTACTGATTCATTGGACAATCTGCCGCTTTTAGGATAATGGTGACTGTATGGATTGCTATAATTCTTGCTATTATTTTTGCATAGTGGCATCATCATAGATTGAAGATTGTCCAATGCAGTATGGTCGCTGATTGAGAACTTTCCCCCATGTCTTGCAGTGAGAGCTTTCAGTAAATAAATCATTGTTCCCATTGGTGATAAAATAGAATGATGAAAAAAATGACCTTGTAATTTCAATGAAGTGAGCTTTGCATTTAGGTCAGAATTGCTGTAGCTGCTGCAATAATTATAGGAATTACTATGTAACTTCCTCCCTTTGTCATTTCTTTATTCACCGCCTCGAGATGCTCTCCCTGGAGGTGTGAGCTCTGCTCTGAGGTGGATGGTGCTGTGCAGTGAGGACTCAGTGAGTTAGGGATGTGGAGCTTAGCTGCCTAGTTCCTTCATACTATTTCGAGGATTATGCGATGCTTAATCTCTGATTTTTGCTATGCTGGCATAGATTCAGATTTTTAAAAAGGCTACGCTTGCCTAATACTGCATAATATAGAATATGCTGCATACCCTGATGACATTTAAGCAAAAGGAAAGAGCAGAATGTGACATAAACGAAAGAAATGATCAGTCTTTGAGAGTTATCTTCATTTTTAATGAACACTCCTTTTTCCTTGAACTTCGGAATATTCTTGGAAAGCCATGTGAAATCTCTAAAACTTGTCAATTAGCAGCACATCATGATCACATCTACAACTACACAAAGATTTACACAAGGACTGAAGACTCCAGCTGGCCCAAGGTGATATTTAATAGAGGGACCTCTTTCTTCCATGTCTGTGGTATCTCCAACATTCCTTCCTGGATGCCTACTCAGAGCTAGAGACCCTTTTGGTTCTCCTTCTGGACAATGCTTCCTGTGCTCCCACTAGCCAGCCCTTTTTTAACCACACAGGTTTGGTGCTCACCTGGTCTTCCCTCCCTGTTAAAATATAGCAACCTCGTAGTCACCTGAATCCCCAGAGCTACACCTTGTGTCTTTGCACGTTTGGTTTATCTGAGAAGATAATCTTAGTTAAGAAACCAAAGCCAGTAGTGGTCTCTTTGTTCTGGGCCTTTCTTCCTGGGAACTTTAAGTACAGTTCTCCCTCAGTCTCCTGGAGGCCCTCAGGGTTGTTTCTCAAAGGACAAAACCTAATGACGGCAACTTCCCTCTGTAATCAGTACTTAGAACAGCACATTGCACATATAAGGACACGCCCAATAACTACTTAATAATTGGTTGGTTGGTGAGTGGAGGGCAATGAGTCTGCGCTCTCCCAGGAGGGTGGTAGCGGCATCCGGCCTTATTGAACAGCTTTGGATTGCTCCAGTTAACACCTTTGCTTAGGGAACTTTCTTATATGCCCAACAAAGAGTTCTTTGCAGAATTAAATTTAAACCATTAATAACTTTGAGTGAGTATAGAAGATAGTTCAGTACACCCAAACATTTTTTGAAGGGTATAGAGAAAGTGGAGAGTGAGCCTGTAAGCAAAAAAGCATGTACTAACTACCATATTTTGCTATGTATAATATGCACTTTTTGGCCCAAATTTTTGAGGGAACAATAAGAATGCACATTATACATGGGTTATAATGATTACATGCCATGGGTCTAACAATCCCTTGTATAATGTGCACAAAAATGTGGGTGTGCATTATACACGGCAAAATATGGCAGTCTTTTTTTCCATTATGTTCTGGAGATTTCCATTCTTGTTCCAAGTTCTCTTTTTAGAGCAACCTTCCTTGTCAAAGCAGGACAGATGGCCCTTCCATCCATACTGATGGCTGTGGAATGATTCATAACACAGGTTTTATGTGTCTCTCGGTTCCTGGCAACTTGGGAAACACGTTCCTATCAGGCTGAGTCAGGAGCTGTAGTTGCAGGGTGTGAATGACTCACTGGGGCTGTTCCTATGGATCATTTGGAATTTCACTGGTAGTGGTGCTCCAGCTCCCTCCATGGGCTTTCTCAATGAAGCCATTTCATTTCATAATCTAGAGAACATTTCAGGTCAGATCAGGTGAAAATAAAGAATCCAAGCTTGGTTAAGGACGGTGCATGCCACAAATTGATGAATCTTCTGACTAAAACGCTCTTTGTTGCCTAGAAGGAAAGAACTTTCGCAAACCTGTTTCTCCTTTCCCCTCTTTTTACAATTGACCTGTGACACTGGAGACACATTGGGAGTGGCTGCCAAGTCCTATTGCTGGGACTGCCTTTTCAAGGTTTATGAAAGCAAAAGATAGGGAAGATGAAGAAATTAATTTCAGTAAATAACACAAATGCCTTTTAACTTTTTCCTTGTCAGGTAGAAAATATGATAAAAATGGAAACCTGGATCCTTGGTGGTCTCTTGACTCAGAAGAGAAGTTTAAGGAAAAAACAAAGTGCATGGTAAACCAGTATAGCAACTATTACTGGAAAAAAGCCGGCCTACATGTGAGTGTACCTGCGGTGAAGCGCGCATGTTGTGGGTCCTTTTTCCTCACTTGGACATTAGCTTGCATTCTGGGAGCATCCAACTTTTTGACATCTCTGGGCCACACTGGATAAAGAAGAGTTGTCTCAGGCTACACACTAAATACACAAACACTGATGAAAACTGATGAGCAAAAAAGGTTTTAAGTAAATTTACAATTTTGAGTTGGGCTGCATTCATAGCCATCCTGGGCTACGTGGTTGCACAGCTCTGCACCGCTGGTCCCAAAGTATGCTTCCTAGGCCACCAGCTCAGTCTCCCACGGGAACTTGTTAGGAATGCAAATTCTTTTTTATTTTCCTGATTCACTCACACTTGGGTAGGAAGATTGTGTCAGGACGTGCTGTGTTTTGGGGAGTAGTTGAAGTCCAAGTTTATAATTGTTCAAGGGACTTTAGGTATTAACTGAAAGAGGCATGGATTTATGTTACAGTCATTTGGTAGCCACAGGGTGGCAAGGGACAAATTCTACCTTTTGGTCCTGAACAAGACATCTAGTCACCCAGAGTTTGTTTGTTTGTTTGTTTTGGATGCTGAAGCATACAACAGCAGCCTAATAAAAACTCTTATCCACCTCCTGTAATGACTAGATCAGGGGTGTCAAACTCATTCCCACCGGGGGCCACATCAGCCTCGTGGTTGCCTTGAAAGGGCTGAATATAATTTAGGACTGTGTACATATAACTGCTCCTTAACTAGGGGCAAGGAGCTCGGTGCTGGCGCCAGGTGGAAACAAGGTGCTGGGCTGGATAAGACAAGGTGGAAGGCTGGATTTGGCCCGCGGGCCTTGTGTTTGCCACCTGTGACTAGATGAACTTATGTAGGTTTTTACCATATATTGTGCAAGTATTTCCATGAAAAAAGTCCAAGGTGTGCTCCCACCCTAGCCAATACTCACGATGATCAAGAACCCAGCTGAACCATTCTTTCAACTGGTAGAAAGCAGTAGTGTCAAGGCAGCTGCTGCTAAGAGAATCAGTAGCTTTGTTTATTGTTTCCCTTAAAATGTTTAAATTCAATTTATTTAAACTAAAACCAAAACAAACAAAACCCAGTTTATTTATTTCCCCTACCCCCACCCTCCACCTGTGGCAACCACCAGTCTGTTCTCTTTATTTATGAATTCAGTTTCCTTTTTTTTAGATTCCACATATAAGTGAGATTATATGCTATTTATCTTTCTCTGACTTATTTCACATAGCATAATACCCCTAGGTCCATCCATGTTGTTGTAAATGTCAAGATTTCATTCTTTTTCATGGCTGAGTAGTATTCCATCATGTGTGTGTATCACATCTTACTTATTCATTCATACATCATCAGTGGGCATTTAGGTTGTTTCTGTATCTTGGCTGTTGTAAATAATGCTGCAGTGAATGTGGGATAGAGGTATCTTTTTGAATTAGTGTTTTCATATACATTCCCAGAAGTGGAATTGTTTTTAATTCTGGGGTGGCAGGAACCTTCACACCATTTTCTATAGTGCTTACATTAATTTACATTCCCACCAAAAGTACACAAGGGCCAACACTTGTTAATTCTTGTCTGCTTTATAATAGCAATCTCACAGGTATGAGGTGATAGCTGATTGTGCTTTTGATTTGCATTTCCCTGATGATTAATGATGTTCAGCATCTTTTCATGTACCTGTTGCCCATCTATATGTCTTCTTTGGAAAAATGTCCAGATCCTCTGCCCCTTGTTAAAAAATTGAATTGTTTGTTTGTTGCTATTGAGTTGAGTTCTTTGTATATTTTGGGTATTAACCCCTTATCTGATATATGATTTACAATTATTTTCTCCCATTCAATAGTTTTCCTTTTTATTTTATTTATGGTTTCCTTTGCTGTGCAGAAGCTTTTTAGTTCAGTATAGTCCCACTTGTTCATTTTTGGTTTTGTTGCTTTTGACTTTGCTGTAAGATTAAAAAAATCATTGCCAATACCTGTGTCAAAGGGCTTACTGCTTTTTTTTTTAATTCTAGGAGTTTTATGGTTTCAGGTCTTATATTCAAGTCTTTAGCCCATTTTGAGTTAACTTTTATTTGTGGTGTAAGATGGTGGCTCAGGTTATTCTTTTGCATGTGGCTGTCTAATTTTCCCAACTATTTGGAGAGACTGTATTTTCCCCATTGTATATTCTTGGCTCCATTGTCATAAATGATTTGACCATGTATGCGTGGGTTTATTTCTGGACTCTATTCTGTTCCATTGATCCACTGCTTTAGTTACTATAGCTTTATAATATAGTTTGAAATCAGGGAGTTTGATGCCTCCTGCCTTGTTCTTCTTTCTCAAGATGGTTTTGGCTAGTTGGGGTTCTTTGTTGTTTCATACAAATTTTATGATTGTTCTATATCTGTAAATAATACCATTGGAATTTTGATAGGGATTCCATTGAATCTGTATTTTTGCTTTGTATAGTATGGACATTTTAACAGTATTAATTCTTCTAATCCATGAGCATGTAATATCCATTAATTTGTATCTTCTTCAGTTTCTCTCATGAACGTCGTCCAGTTTTCAATATGTAGTCTTTCACCTCCCTGTTTGAATTTATTCCTAGGTATTTTATTCTTTTTGATGCAATTATAAACGGGATTATTTTCTTAATTTCTTTCTGGTAGTTCATTATTGATATAAAGAAACTCAACAGATATTTTTGTATTTTGTACCCTGCAACTTTACTGAATTTGTTTACTAGTTCTTTTTTTT
>VMDR010021631.1:0-16714 GCA_007922815.1 Macrotus californicus | reverse complement strand
GGGGGGGGGGAGATGGGACAACTGTAATAGCATAATCAATAAAATATATTTTTTAAAAAATTAAAAAATAATAATTAAAAAATAAAAAAGAAATAAAAAGCATCCAAATTGGAAAGGAGGAAGCAAAACTGTCATTGTTTGCAGGTGTACATAGAAAATCCTATAGACTCCACCAAAAAACTATTTGACCTAATAAGTGATTTTGGCAAAACAGCGGGATACAAAGTCAATATTCAGAAATCTAAGACATTTTTGTACACCAACAATTAAATATCAGAAACAGAAATCAGGGGGAAAAATCCCATGTGATAAAGCAACAAGAAAAATAAAGTACCTAGGAATAAACCTAACCAAGGAGGTAAAAGACCTGTACTCAGAAAACTACACAACACTGAAGAAAGAAATTAAGGAAGACACAAATAAATGAAAGCATGTACCATGCTCATGGATAGGTAGAATTAACATCATCACAATGTACATACTACCCAAAGCGATTTATAGATTCAATGCTATCCCTATTAAAGTACCAATGACATATTACACAGATATAGAACAAACACTTCAAAAACTTATATGGAACCATAAACGACCCCGAATAGCTGCAGCAATTTTGAGAAAGAAGAACAAGGCAGGAGGGATCACAATATCTAATACCAAACTGTATTACAAGGCCACTATAATCAAAACAGCCTAGTACTGGCATAAGAACAGACACATAGACCAATGGAACAGAACAGAGAACGCAGAAAGAAACTCAAGTCTCTATGGTCAATTAATATTCAACAAAGGGGGAAGAAATATAAAATGGAGAAAAAATAGCCTCTTCAACAAATGATGTTGGGAGATCTGGACAGCTACATGCAAGAAAATGAAACTCAATCACCAACTTACACCATACATAAAAATAAATTCAAGGTGGATAAAAGACTTAAATATAAGTCACGACACCATAAAAGTTCTAGAGAAAAACATTGGCAAGAAAATCTCAGATATTCAATGCAGCAACATCTTCAGTTATGTGTCCCCTAAAGCAAGGGACATAAAAAAAAGAATAAACAAATGGGATCTCATCAAATTAAAAAGCTTCTGCATGGCTAAAGAAAACAGCATTAAAATGAAAAGAGAACCAACTACATGGGAAAATATATTTGCCAATGATACCTCCGACAAGGGTTTGATCTCCAAATATATAAAGAACTCATACGACTTCACTCCAGGAAGACAAAAAATCCAATTAAAAAATGGGCAAAAGACTTGAACAGACACTTCTCCAAGGTCGACATACAGAGGGCCCAGAGACATATGAAAAGATGCTCAGCATCACTAGCCATCAGAGAGATGCAAATTAAAACCACCATGAGATACCACTTCACATTGGTCAGAATGATCATCATACAGAAATCATCAAATAAGTGTTGGAGAGGACATGGAGAAAAGGGAATCCTAGTGCACTGTTGGTGGGAATGCAGACTGGTGCAGCCACTGTGGAAAACAGTATGGAATTTTCTCAGAAAACTAAAAATGGAACTGACTTTTGACCCAGCAATTCTGCTGCTGGGATTATCCACTGCAGGGCTCCTAAAAGCCCTAAAACACCAATCCAAAAGAACCTATGCACCCCAATGTTCATAGCAGCACAATTTACAATAGCCAAGTGCTGGAAGCAACCTAAGTGCCCACCAGTAAATGAATGGATCAAAAAACTGTGGTACATTTACACAATGGAATTCTATGCAGCAGAAAGAAAGAAGGAGCTCCCACCCTTTGTGACAGCATGGATGGAACTAGAGAGCATTATGCTAAGTAAAATAAGCCAGGCAGTGAGGGTCACATACCATATAATCTCACCTGTAAGTGGAACCTAATCAACAAAAGAAAAAAGCAAACAAAATATAACCAGGGACACTGAAATTAAGAACAATCTAACAATAGCCAGAGAGGAGGTGGTAGTGGACAGTGGGGGGAAGGGTTTTCAGGAACCACTATAAAGGACACATGGACATAACCAAGGGGGAGAGTGATAGCAAGGGAGGAAGGTGGGATTGGCTGGGGCTGAGGGGAGAGGTGGGGGGAAAATGCAGACAAATGTAATTGAACAACAATAAAGTAATAAAATCTTTAAAAAAAAAACAATGGTCAGCAGAAATGGCAGCCAGCAACCAGATGTAAGCAATCAGACTCTGACACCCCAACCAGTCATCCTTCGTGGGTTTTTGTGCTTAAAAACCCTGCCCTAAGAACAACTGAATGAGTCTTAACCTCCCTTGGTTGGCTCCCCAATCTTCCTAGTTTGGTTCCACTTTTCATCTTATTCCCTGCTAATAAACCCTGTTCTATGGTCGCTGTATCTGTCTGGTTTCTTGAGCAACTCCAACCTAATAGACCTGGCCCTCAACCCAGGCATGTACCCTAGACTGGGAATTGAACCAGTGACCCTTTGGTTCACAGACTGGCACTCAATCCACTGAACCACACCAGCCAGGGCCCTCTGTGATTTTTTAAATAAACTTTCTCTTATAGTTGGCTCTCAATTCTTTCCTAGTCAGAACTGAAGTACTGAGGTTGCTGAACCAAGGTCCTATCTGACTCTGCCAGTCTAATACCTAGTGCTGTCCTCACCACTGCCAACAGCCGTCATCCCCAATTACGGAGAGATGGTCTCCAGGGGAATTTACTGCTTGTTAAGTATTTCTTTAATTCCATCAGCAACTCATGTGGTCCTAATTTAATGGCAAATACAAATGTTGAATGAACTAAAAAATAGTCTGGAGGCTTTGGCTAGAAGTAATTAATAAAGATTTATTCAAGGGTCTTGGAGTTTACAAACTGAGAATACAGTGAGGCAAAAACCTAGAAGTATTCTAAAGAAGAAAAGTTTAAAAAGCATATTCTCGAGAATTATCAGTCCTGCATTCTTAGCCTAGAGGAGGTCCAGAATGATTATCAGTCAGATGTCAGTCATTCTAGATGATGGATGCCAGGTGGTCCAGAAGATGGGTGCTATTGTTACCAGATTACAAAGGTCCATTTGCATATGTGCATCAAAGCCCAATAAGACATGAACAGGAGCTTGCAGCAAAGAAAGCAAGGGTTCATTTTTAGGAAGTGGTCCACACCTGGACACAGGAAATGGGTTGTATAGGGGAAAAATCATTAATCATGGTGTTAAGGGAGTTGGGGTTGTGGTCTCTAATTGGCCAGTGCTGGGGCAGGGGGTCATTAGTCATTGCATCTCGTCCTGGTGTCAGCCATGATATCACTTCATCTGGTTTACCTGCTTTTCTGAGTCTGGAGCTAAAACACAACTGAGGCCTAGATGTTATCTCTAGTTTTACCAAAACTAGTTTCTCCATGGTCAACAGACCCCAGGTTTTGTTTCTAAGATTATTTGATGCTGCTCAGAACCTCATTGTCCTGAGGGCTTAATGATTAAGGGAGTGGTCCTGCAAGGGAGGAGACAGGTGAGTCAGGGTTCTGACTCAGAGGCCAGTTTGAATAAAAAGGAAAAAAAGGAGAAAAGTCATATTAAAGAAATGAAGTTTATGCACAGTTACACCAGGAGGTCTGGTCACCTCCAGTGGCCTGGATAATGGATGTCAGGTAGATGTACACATGTGTCCTTTAGAAAGTAATTAGAAGTTTACCTGAAGGTCCAAATATATACCTAGGCAGTGACCAGAACTGGAAACTTCAAAAAGTTTAACTTCCCAGGCTACTTGGAACAAGAATTGAGTGTTTCTTCATGTCTCAACTGTCATGATATTAATAATTTTCACTGTTTGATTAAAACGACTCCCATTTACTTATTCCCTATCTTTATTCTTTCTTCAACAAGAAAAGAAACATAATCAATACAGTTATACGCACACACTACTAAAAGCAACTACTTAAAAAGGAGGATTCCAATAAACACTAGTCCGTATGTGATATCAAGTCACAGATGACCCACATTCAAATATGATGGTTCCCACATGGGAGAGTACACTCTGAGGGGAAGAGAAACGCTGGTGAACCTCTTCACACCCCCATTCACCGTCTTAAAGTATAATCAAGTAAAGATTACTTGGATTTTACAAGAAAGAATAAAGCTGGTGTTATTTGCTATTGTGGCACCATTTGCTGAGTAGGCTGATGACCTTGTTAAACATGACCGCCATTGTACTCTTCAGAGCGTGTCCCTAGGACTGGAAATTACTGGAAAGCAAGCACAGAATGTAACTAACTGCCCCATCTCCAGCCATATGGGGTACATAACATTGGAGTAAATTGTAGTTTATACAAAACCACCAAAAACCTCCAGTGTTGCAACGCCCCTAACAGCCTAGAGGCCATAGAACAGCAACCCCCCCACCCCTCAGAGCTGGTGCATATCTCTACACTGAGCCCCTCTTAGGGTTGGTGCATATCTCTGAACTGAGCCCTTTCCTTCTCTTGGGGAACTAAAATAAAAACTTTGCTCTCAGCACTTTTCTTCTCTTTGTGAATCCTTTCACAGCCTGCTTCACCAACAATCCTAACACTTAAGATATGGGCTAATAGTTGCTGTTCCCTCTTTTTGACCAAATGGGTACAAGATATCAAAGACTGGAAAAGTAACTTGGCCAGTCTTCACAAGGTTGCACGCACATTATCTGTTTTTCTTCCTTTGATCACAGAGATTGCTCTCATCAGCATGACCTGG
Organism: Macrotus californicus; assembly: GCA_007922815.1. NCBI lineage: Eukaryota > Metazoa > Chordata > Mammalia > Chiroptera > Phyllostomidae > Macrotus > Macrotus californicus. The sequence goes on along the minus strand of VMDR010021631.1, from coordinate 12,033 downwards.
TTCTCTGAGAACTAGAAGTCAAACAGCTGCTTCTTGTTTTAACCCAAACCATGTTGTTCCAAACATCACTGCCTCAGAACACCCTCTTCAGTGAAAATCCTTCATGTTCAAGGAGGCTTTTTTTAATTGTTAAAGTACAATTGTCTCTTTTTCCCCCCATCCCTCCCCATGCCCCACGCACCCCTACCTCCTACTCTCTATCCTACCCTTCTTTGGCTTTGTCCTGTGTTCTTTATACATGATCCATGATGACCCTTCCCCTTTTCCCCTCTTTTATCCCCACCGCTCTCTCATCTGGTTACTGTCAGTTTGTTCTTTATTTCAGTGTATCTGGTTATATTTTGCTTACTTGTTTGTTTTGTTGATTAGGTTCCACTTATAAGTGAGATCATATGGTATTTGTCTTTCATCACCTGGCTTATTTCACTTAGCATAATGCTCTCCAGAGCCAACCATGCTGTTGCGAAGGGTAGGATCTCCTTCTTTCTCTCTGCTGCGTAGTGTTCCATGTGTACATTTACCATAGTATTTTTACCCATTCATTTACTGATGGGCACTAAGGTTGCTTCTAACACTTGGCTATTGTAAATTGTGCTGCTATGAACATTGGGGTGCATAGGTTCTTTTGGATTGGTGTTTCAGGATTCTTAGGGTATAAACCCAGCAGTGGAATTGCTGGGTCAGAAAGCAGTTCCATTTTTAATTTTATTACGAAATTCTATACTGATTTCCACAGTGACTACACCAGTCTGCATTCTCATGAACAGTGTACTAGGGTTCCCTTTTCTCCACAACCTTGCCAGCACTTGATGTTTGTTGATTTGTTTAGGATGGCTAGTCTGATGAGTGTGAAGTGGTATCTCATTGTGGGTCTTTTTAAAAGATTTTTTTTTTTGAGAAAGGGATAGGGACAGAAAAAGAAAAGGAGAGAAACATCAAAATGTGGTTTCCTCTCACACGCCCATGACTGGAGACCTGGAGCACAACCCATGCATGTGCCCTGACTGGGATTTGAACCAAGCAACCCTTTGGTTCATAGGCCAGCACTCAATCCACTGAGTCATACCAGTCAGGGCCTTGTTGTGGTTTTAATTTGCATCTCTGTAATGGCTAGTGATGCTGAGCATCTTTTCATATGTTTCTGGGCCCTCTGTATGTCCTCTTCAGAGAAGTATCTGTTCAACTCCTTTGTCCATTTTTAAATTGGATGCTTGTCTTCCTGGAGTGGAGTTGTATGAGTTCTTTATAGATTTTGAAGATCAAACCCTTGTCCAAGTTATCATTTGCAAACATATTTTTCCCATACGGTTGGTTCCCTTTTCATTTTGCTGATGTTTTCTTTAGCCGTGCAGAACGTTTTTATTTTGATGAAGTACCATTTGTTTATTCTTTCTTTTATGTCCCTTGCTTTAAGGGAAGTATTTGTGAAAATATTACTGAGTGGAATATCTGAGATTTTCCTGCCTATGTTCTCCTCTAGGACTTTTATGGTATCATGACTTATATTTAAGTCTTTTATCCATCTTAGTTTATTTTTCTGTATGGTGTAAAATGGTGGTAGAGCTTTATTTTTATTTTTTTGCATGTAGCTGTTCAGATCCCCCAACACCATTCATTGAAGAGGCTGCTTTTACTCTGTTTTATGTTTCTTCCCCCTTTGTCTAATATTAATTGACCATAGAGACTTGGGTTTATTTCTGGGCTCTCTATTCTGTTCCATTGATCTATGTGTCAATTCTTATGACAGTGCCAGACTGTTTTGATTACTGTGGCCTTGTAAAATAGTTTGATATCAGGTATAGTGATCCCTCCTACTTTCTTCTTCTTTCTCAAAATTGCTGCAGCTATTCGGGGTCATTTATGGTTCCATATAAACTTTTGAAATGTTTGTTCTATGTCTGAAAATATGTCATTGATAGTTTAATCAGTATTGCATTGAATCTATAAATTGCTTTGGGTAGTACGGACATTTTCTTTTTTTTTAAGTATTTTTATTGATTATGCTATTATACTTTTTCCAATTTTTCCCCCTTTATCCCTCCTGCACCCTGCCCCGCAATGCTCCAGCATTCCCCCCACCTTAGGTCATGTCCATGGCTTGTACATACAAGTTCTTTGAGTCCTCTGTTTCCTATACCATTTTTTATCTCTCCCCATCTATTTTATGTCTACTAATTATGCTTTTTCTTCCCTGTACCTTTTGCCCTCTATTTCTCCCTTCCCCTTCCCCACTGAAATCCCTCCATGTGATGTCCATTTCTCTGATTCTGTTCCTGTTCTGGTTGTTTGCTTAGTTTTTGTTTTTGTTGTTTTTCTTTTCTTTTAGGTTCATTTGTTGATACTTGTGAGTTGGTTGTCATTTAATGTTCATATTTTTATCTTCTTTTTCTTAGATAAGCCCCTGTAACATTTCATATAATAAGGTCTTAGTGATGATGAACTCCTTTAAGTTGACCTCATCTGGGAAGCACTTTATCTGTCTTTCCATTCTAAATGAAAGCTTTGCTGGATAGAGTAATCTTGGATGTAGGTTCTTGCCTTTCATGACTTTGAATACTTCTTTCCAGCCACTTCTTGCCTGTAAGGTTTCTTTTGAGAAGTCAGCTGATAGTGTTTGCGGAGCTCCTTTATAGGCAACTTTCTCCTTTCCTTTTATTGCTTTTAAGATTCTCTTCTTATCTTTAATCTTGGGTAATGTAATTATGATGTGCCTTGGTGTGTGCTTCCTTGGGTCCAATGTCTTTGGGACTTTGCTGAGCTTCCTGGACTTCCTGGGAGTCTATTTCCTTCACCAGATTGGGGAAGTTCTCCTCCATTATTTTTTCAAATAAGTTTTCAATTTCTTGCTCTTTCTCTTCTCTTTCTGGCATCCCTATGATTCAGATGTTGGAATGTTTAAAGTTATCCTAGAGGTTCCTAAGCCTCTCCTCATTTTTTTGAATTCTTGTTTCTTCATTCTGTTCTGGTTGAATATTTCTTTCTCCCTTCTGCTCCAAATTGTTGACTTGAGTCCTGGTTTCCTTCCTGTCACTGTTGGTTCCCTGTACATTTTCCTTTATTTCACTTAGCATAGCTTTCATTTTTTCATCTAATTTGCGACCATATCCAACCAATTCTGTGAGCATCCTAACTACCACTGTTTTGACCTTTGCATCTGATAGGTTGGCTATCTCTTTGTCTCTTAGTTCTATTTTTAGAGTTTTGATGTGTTCTTTTTTGGGAGCCATATTTCTTTTTCTCAGGCACCTGTTATGTTGTAGGGGGTAGAGCTTTAGGTTTTCACCAAGGCAGGGCAAAGCATGTTGTTGCATTGTGGCCCTATATGTGAGGGAGGGTTCAGAGAGGAAACAATACTGCTTGCTCAGCTCTCAGGCAGCTTTCAGTCACTTTCCCAGCTACCCACAAGCAAACTGGGCCCTTCTGGTGCTGATTCCTGGGTGGGGCAGTTTCTGTACATTCTAGGACCCTGTGGGACTCTCGAACAAACACTCCTGTGAGGCTGGGAGTTTCTCCCACCACTGCAATCCCTAAAGATTTTTTCAGTCAGAGGTTTTGAGGCTTCTTCCTGTGCTGGAACTCTGGTTTGCATGGTCTGTCTTGCTCCCCCATTGTTCCTTCTGGTTTATCTGCACACAAACGTGGGACTGCCAGCCACCATCTTGCCCACCCAGTCCTCCAGCTGCTGTCTTGCCATGTGTCCTCTCTCTCTGGTTGCCTGCCTCAGCCTCTCCTGCTAGTCTGGATAAATGTTTCTTCTTTAATTCCTTGGTTGTTGGACTTCCATATAGTTCAATTTTCTGGCAGTTCTGGTAGGTTTTTGTTTTTAAATTTGTTGTTGTACTCCTTTTGGTTGTGCAAGGAGGCAAAGTGTACCTACTTACACCTCTATCTTGGCCAGAAGTGGGGGATGAGGTTTTGGATTAAGAATGGGATTGTAGCTGAGCTACGGGCTTCTATGTCTTTTCCTGAGATATGGTACCCTGACTGGCCTGGTTTGACAAGGGGAGACAGGACTGTGTGTGTTTGTGGTTGTATCTTAATTTCTTAAGGGAGTAGGAATTAACAGTGACATTCCACCATTACTCTAAACTTCTATCACTTTTGAATAAATAGTTTCTTTCCTTTTTACCAAACTCTGGCACTGAGAGCTACAGTTCCTAGCACAGCAGTAGTGGGCAAAGGTCAACCATAGTAAAAAAAAAAAATGTGGGTGAGGGAGATTCTTTCTGTAACACCCTCAGAGAAGCAAGGGGTCCCAGCCCCACACCAGACCCACCAGCCCAGACAGGATTCCAATGCTAAAAAAAAAGTCCCTATAACTTCTGGCTATAAAAACCAGAGGAGATTGAGAGTGAGTGAGACAAAGACTTCTTGAGTCCCAGGCAGCTCCTCTTAAAGGACTCACGCGTGAACTTACTTGAACTCACTGCCCTGCTCCAAGCTCCATTTTGGGGGCAGCAGCTTGAAAGGCACCAGAGACATTCAGGGAGAAACTGAATTGTCTGGCATCAAGGCAAGAGCTGGAGGGGCAGCTTTCTCGCAGAGAGAAGTGCTGCCATAGGCCACTGTTCCTTTGATGAGCCCTCCCCAGACAGAGCCATAGAGCCAGCAGGCCGGGGCCATATCTGAGACTCCATCAACCAGGCTCACACTGTTCACCCTGGTGCTTCCCTATAGCCCTGCTCCAACCAAAAGGGCAGATAAAGAGCTTCCCAGACAAGAAAAAGCTAAAAGAGTTCATCACCACCATACCAGTATTATATGAAATGTTAAAGGGTCTTTAAGAAAAATAAAAAATATGAACAATAAAATGACAATAAATACATATCTATCAACTATTGAATCTAAAAAACAAAATAAACAAGCAGAACAGAAACAATCATAGATACAGAGAATGGTTCAATGAGGGAATGGGTGACCAAGGTGAAGGGATTAAAAAGTACCAATTTGTTGTTACAGAATAGTCATGGTGATATATAGTACATCATAGGGAATACAGTCAATAATAGTCTAATAACTGGAGTTCCGGCCAAGATGGAGGCACAGGTAGAAACCCTTCACTTCCTCACACAACCAAAAAATAGGATAACAACCAATCTAAAATCAATAAACAACCAAAAGGGCCAGAAAATCAAACTGCATGGAACTCTGACAACCAAGGAATTAAGGAAAAAATCAACCAGAACAACCAGACCAGTAAGGCAGTGGACCTTGGGGACAGGGCTCGCTGCTGAGCTCAGTGGGCTGCTCGGGAGGAGCTGACTTAAGGGGAAAACTGAGCCTCAGAGCTGATTGTGGACTACAGCAGGGGTTGCCACGGTGGGAGAGACTCCCAGTCTCCCATGAGAATTCGTTGAAAAGTGCACTAGAGACAAGCAGGCCAAGCGCACTATTCCCTCTCTGGTGCCTCCCTCACAGGCAGCGAAGCAAGGAGGTTTGCCCTGCCTGGGTGAATACCTAAGGCCCCACTCCCTTACAACTTATCAGCTGAACCAAGACAAGGAAATAGGGCCCAAATGAAAGAACACAGCAAAGCCTCAGAAAGAGAACTAAGCGAGGAGATTGCCAACCTATCTGATGGAGAATTTAAAGCCCTGGTAATCAAAATACTCACAGAACTGATTGAGCTTGGTCAAAAAATGAAAAAACAAATGAAGGATACCCAAAGGGAAATAAAGCAAAATCTTCAGGGAACCAACAGTGACAGGAAGGAAATCAGGACTCAAAGCAAAAATTTGGGACAAAAGGAAAAAATAAACATCCATCCAGAAGAAAAAAGAATTAAAAAAAGTGAAGAGAGTCTTATAAACCTCTGGGACAACCTGAAACACTTTAATATCTGAATTATAGGGGTGCCAAAAGAAAAAGAACAACTTATTTGAACAAATAATGAAGGAAAACTTCCCCAGTCTGGTGAAGGAAATAGACTTCCAGGAAGCCCAGAGAGTCCCAAAGAATTTGGACCCAAAGAGGAACACACCAAAGCATATCATAATTACATTACTCAAGATTAAAATTAAGGAGAGAATCCTAAAAGAAGCCAAAGAAAAGGAGACAGTTACCTACAAAGGTGTATCCATTAGACTTTCAGCAGATTTCTCAAAAGAAACCTTGCAGGCAAGAAGGGGCTGCAAAGAAGTATTTGAAGTCATGAAAGGCAAGGACCTACATCCAAGATTACTCTATCCAGCAAAGCTTTCATTTAGAACGGAAGGGCAGATAAAGTGCTTCCCAGATAAGGTCAAGTTAAAGTAGTTCATCATCACCAAGTCATCATCATATGAAACGTTAAAGGGGCTTATCTAAGAAAAAGAAGATCAAAAATAGGAACATTAAAATGACAACCAACTCACAAGTATCAACAAATGAACCTAAAAGAAAAGAAAAACAACAAAAACAAAAACTAAGCAAACAACCAGAACAGGAACAGAATCAGAGAAATGGAGATCACATGGAGGGATTTCAGTGGGAAGGGGGAAGGGTGGGATGGGGGGAAAAGATATAGGGAAGAAGAAGCATAATTAGTAGACATAAAATAGACAGGGAGAGATAAAAAATGGTATAGGAAACAGAGGACTCAAAGAACTTGTATGTACAACCCATGGACATGAACTAAGGAGGGGGAAATGCTAGAGGGTTGCAGGGCAGAGAGGGGATAATGAGGGAAAAATTGGGAAAACTGTAATAGCATAATCAATAAAAATACTTAAAAATAATAGTCTAATAACTATGTATGGTGTCAGATGGATGTCAGATTTATTGGGGTGATCACTTACTTATTAACTTATATAATGTTAAATCACTGGGGTTTACATCTGAAACTAATATGATAATGTATGTCAACTATAGCAAACCGATCCATTTGGGGTGGCAAATGGAGCCCAGCCCTATGGTAAAACCAACAGGTGCAAGTCAGCACTCAGAAAGCCAAACCCACGGATTGGCTTTCCCTTGGGAAACCAGGCCTCCATTGTACCTAGGCTGCTTTGGGGCCTGCTTTTGCTAAAACTCCCTCAACCTGAGTTGAAGCAGCAAATGCTTACTGCATATCTTTAAAGTAACTTCCTAAAGTCTGTGCTAATTCTCCCAAGGATAGAGTGTAATCAGACCAATCACTCTTATTGTTCCCTTGCATTTGGAACATTTTTTCCTTGTCAGTCTGTAAGAAGTAATCAGTAACATCCTTTCCTTTGTTATCTGTAAAAGGTAATCACCTAAAGCAAACCTGAGCATAACTAATGAGAACCTTCTTTGATGGGAAGCCAATAAAAGCCTGTCCAGGCAGGGGCCGGGCGCTCTCTCTCTCTCTCGGAGAGTGGCTGTGCGGACCTATTTTCTCCACAGGACTTCTGCAGTCCATGTGAATTTGTTTGTCTCATCCATAACGTTGTGGACACCACTGGCTGGAGTCCGCAACTGCCAACTGTAATTGAAAATAAAAAAAAATGGTTAAAAATATAAAAAATTAAACAAAAGAGAACACAGGAATCAACTTGAAAGATCTTCCATTGATCAAATCTAGTACAATTCAAACATCAAAATAAATAACATTAATAAGCAAGCATAACCCTTGTAATAAGAATCCATGAATCCATAATTTTAGAATAAATAAATAGGGGAAAGGTAAGGTTTTTTCGAATAGTAGAATGTCCAATAAGTGTAGGAAGAATAATGGAATTAGAAACTCCCATAGAAGTAATCAGTGTTTCTAGCAAGAATTGTCATTGGGTGTTAAAACTGGTGAGTAAAAGTTTAATGAAATGCAGGATATTTACATAGTTTCAAAGCATCTTCCTCAAATACTCATCAATTGCAAAGGGAGAAAATAGTAACTTTACAAATGGTCAAAGTTAGTATCACCAGCAGTGACACATATCAACATCATGACTCACAATATGACTTCACTGATATTCCTTGCAAAACTCCACAGCCTGCAAACCCAAGTTCAAGGATATCCTACAAAATTACCAGCCTATAATAATCTTCAAAAATGTCAAGGTCATGAAAGACAAAAAGTGCCATCATCACCTCTGTTTCCTCCCGTTTCCTTAGAGACATAATTTTTCTGAATCTCACAAGTGTGGAGTTTGGTGTACGTGCCTTTTTAAGATGATGATTGTTAGAGGCTGATTGCATCCTGATGCCCAAATTCACATGTTAAAATCCTAACCCCCAGAATCTCAGAATGTGACCATATTTGGAGAAAGGGTGTTTATAGAGGCAATTGAATTAAAATGAGGTTTCTTATGGTGGGCCCTGATACAATATGACTGGAATCCTCATAAACAAGGGGAAATTTGACCACTGAGACAGACGTAGAGGGAACACATTGTGAAGAGACACAGGGAGAAGATGGCCATCTAAAAACCAAGGACAGGGGCCTGGAACACATCCTTTCCTCACCACCCTCAGAAGGAACCAACCCTGCCAACACCCTGATTTTGGACTTCTAGCCTCCAGAACTGTGAGACAATAAATTTCTCCTGTTTAAGTCATCTTGTCTGTGGTACTTTGTTACAGGAGCCCTAGAAAAATCAATACATTATATAATCTGATACACTAAATGTATGGAAGCTCATCCTGACTTAAAGTACAACCAAGATTTACCAACAAGAATACTCAAATATGGTAATTTGTCTTCAAAATTTTTACAGAAACTTAATAAATTAAAATTTAATGCTGATTGGTTACAGTATATTCGTGTGACTCTATAATGTACTAACATGCAGGTAATATTTTTGTATGCTGGAGGAAAAAGTACTGGATTAAAGGCCAGGAATCCTCAGTTCTGGTCCTTGCTCTGCCACTAAGCACTTTATGGCCTTTAACAGGCACCTTGTACTCTGGCCCAGATTCTTATGTTGAATTACGAGGGGGCAAGGTTCCTACTTAAAGAGCTATAAGTAAAGCTCTAAAGAGCCAATAATTGAGTTTCCTGAACTAAAACTTGTAAATTAACACAGAAAGGTCAGGTGTCTCTTAGGACTGTAAGTAACAGATGCATTGTATGAGGGTGTTCTGGGGATAATGTCCCACCTCAGTCACGTGAGAAAGGAATGGTGGCACCATACCAAGCTGGCGAAGAAGACATTTTCACAAAGGCAGGGTTCTGTAGCATCCTCAAACTGTGTTGTGTGAGTCGTGCTGGCTAACACAAAACAGTCTCCACCTGACACACAACGTGTCCAGCAACACAGCACACTGACAAGTGTTCCTATTTTCTATTTCTATAATGTGTTCAAAGTGATTTTTATTTTCTTTTTGAGATTTTCTTCTATTTCCCAGCTGTTCTACAATGAACCTGTGTTACTTTTACAGTTGGATAAAAAAAATTCATTAAAAAAAAACAATTGGTCATAGTTGGGCTCATTACACTAATATAAATCTTAAACATGAACTAATCAGCAGTTCAAATAATGTGAAATATAAAAAAGACAATCTTCCAAAACCTAAATAAAGGTATTAGCTACAAGTTTATCAGCAGACCTCAGAGTGCTCACAATCGAGTCCTATATACTCTTTAGTTTACTTATGAAAGTAAGAAAGATGGTAAATATGTTTAAAAGATTTCAACGCTCACTGTAATTAGTGACATGAGAAATAAAATAATTTTATTTTTTGACAAATTACTTTGTTGATGAGAGCCTCCAGGGAAGGGAAGCAGCCTTCATCTGGAAGTGCCCCTGAGGGTTTGGACGTAGCACCTCCCTGGCATAGTTACCAGGTACACCACCTTTGAAAAGCAGTGATCAGCTTGCTACAGAATTTTTATAAATATCGAATGATAACTGATCTATGTAGGCCTTGTGAATCTCTGGCCCAATAGTCCCATTTTTGGGTGGCTCAACTCAGACTCTGTGACTGATGATATGTAAGGGCTCACAAAACCTTGCTTGCCAAGTGAAAATAGGCATCTGGGCTTCACAGGAAAAAGTGGCAGCTATCTCTCTGGGGAAACTTTTGCCCTTCACTCAGCCATTTCAGGCATTTCACTGGCCCATTTGGGGCCTCAATTCACAGATTCCCCTAAATCCTGAGCCAGGTTGGGCTAAGCTGAAACTTGATGGTTTCACTGGACTGCAGCAGCTGTTCAACCTCAGTGCCAGCTTTGCAACACTGAAAACAGACCCAGCGCCTCCACTCAGAGGAAAGAACGCAAGGCCCTTCTCAGAGATTTAGTTAAGACCTGCCTTGATGAACCTTGCTATGTGTTTACTGACTCTTGGGCTTTTGCTAGTGACCTCACTATTTGATCACCACTTTAAAAAAAACTACAGACTAGCTGATTAAAGACAATTGTCTCAGGGTGTGAATTGTGAAAAGTTACAGCTGCTGACTAAAGTTTCTGGGCCCTCGTGTAGCTGCCCACAGGAAAGACCCATTCTCTGATGAGACGGACTGCAATCAAGCTGCTACTTGAGGCTGCACTGCCCTAGTTGCTAAAGTCTTGTTGCCTGGATCTATCATCACATCCTACAGGACAACACTTCCACCATCACGGGAAAAAAAAAGAAAGTAAAAGGCTGTGTTACTGAAGAGGTTGCTGTTGCATCGCGGACTTGTGACTCCAGCCCAAAGTTGGTTTGGTCTTTCCTGGCAGACTGACCATTGACACCCTCACCCCAAAGCTACTTATTGTTGGTGCCTCATCAGATTGCAGGGCTACAGTTTCAATCAATCCAATCAGCCAACTGCACTTACACTCTTGAAGCCCCTGAAACTAATGTGTCATGTGTTTGGTTTTTTGGAAAATTTGCAATGAGGCCATAGCACATCTTTTATCAAAAAAGCTATTCAACAGTAGACTGAGAAGGTATTCAATGGTCCTTCTATACTCCTTGCCATCTGCATTTGCTATTGTTAAGCACTGAAATAACCTCCATGAAGATCAACTAAAACTGTTTATGGCTGCCTCCCTCATATCCTGGTCTACAGACCTCACAAAGGCAGTTGGTCACTAAATGTGACTGTCCCCAGGAAGAAGTCACCTCTTCTTAAAGACTTAAAAACCTGTGCATGAATGTTTATAGTGACTCTATTCATAATTACCCCAAACTGGACACAAACCTAAATGTGCTACAATCAGTAAACAAATAACAAACGATGGTACAGTACCTCCATACAATGAATGGTACTTAGCAATACAAAGGAACAAATTCATTGTATTTATTTTTTATTATTGTTCAGTTGCAGTTGTCCCACATTTCTCCTCGTTGCCCTCCCCTGCCCCACAACTTGGGTGAATCTGAAAGGCATTTTGCTGAGGCAAAAAAAGTTAGTTTCAATACATCCAGACCAGTAGGAGGGGCGGAGAGGACTCGCGTGGCGGGGCAGCGGCTGGCGGATCCGGGGAAAGGCGAGGCTGGCCGGGAGAGGTGGCGGCTATGGCCCGGGCGTCCCACTCCCTCGTGAGGATAAACGGGGAGGAACGGCTCGGGAGCGGGACGGACCCCGCAACCCAGAGTTCCGGCGTCGGGAGGTGAAGCCTCAAAGCCTCTGATTGAAAACTCCTGTGGGGGTTGAGGCGGCGGCAGCGGGAGAAACTCCCGGCCTCACGGGAGAGCTCGTTGGAGAGATCCACAGGGTCCTGGAGCGTACACAGCCCTCCCACCGGGGATCGCGCCAGAGCCAGCACCAGGGGGGCCCCGTTGGACTGTGGGTGGTGTGGAAAGTGACTGGTAACCGGCAGGGAGCGGAGCAGCCGCCATTGTTCCCTCTCGGACCCCTCCCCCACAAACAGCGTCACAACGCAGCGACGTGGCCGCCCTGCCCTGGTGAACACCTAAGGCTCCGCCCCTTACTACGTAACAGGCGTGCCAAGACAACAAAAATGACCCAAATGAGAGAACACATCAAAGCTCCAGAAAAAATACAACTAAGCGACGAAGAGATAGCCAACCTATCAGATGCACAGTTCAAAACACTGGTAATCAGGATGCTCACAGACTTGGTTGAATTTGGTCGCAAATTAGACGAACAAATGAAGGATACAATAAGGGAAATGAAGAAAAATGTACAGGGAACCAACAGTGA
>VMDR010021630.1:0-16718 GCA_007922815.1 Macrotus californicus | reverse complement strand
GAAATGAAATTTCTGGTGAATCATATTTTTGTAAAAATAATCAACTCAATATATAGTGTCAAATCTGGCTTTTTTAAAATATAGAAGGTTGCTAAATTTCACCATATCCTTTATTATACTCTAAATATTACAAATTTTGAAGCCCTCTTTCCTTATTGCCAAACTCTACCCCATCTCCAAGACACTGATCTGACTTTCTGTCCCGGGTTCCTACTTCTAAAATCCTATCGGTTATTATTAGCCAGTGAACGGCCTTAGTAAACAAACGGGGCATGGAAATGAGGCTAGTTTAATCTCTGGCATTTCCAGGTATATTAAAAATCTGATAAAGCAAAAGACACTGTTTTTATCTATTCCAGGTTGTAATATACTAGTTACAATGACTAATAAAAGATATAAATATATGACAAAAGTCATTAATATATACCAAATATTTCTAGAATTTATCAACGTAGTGATTAAACTAATTTGCAAATATAAATCTAGCCCCAAAGCCCCAAGAATCCTATATTTTTCAAACAATTTTTTTCTTTTGCTTATGAACAAAGTAGGAAAAAGAGCTCTCTTCTAAAAAAATATGAACTCAAAGGTAAATGATAAGGACTGAGGACATCAGCGTAAGGAAGAAGTTTTCACGCACCCTGGCACTTTGTCGGTTCACTTTCTTCTCCTCGTCGGGAAGCGGAGGCATTGGGTAGGGGTATTTCCTGCTGGAGGCAATAGACCCAGTCGATGAAGAAGGAGACTTGGCAGGAGATAAAGTCCTGAGACGTTGAGAACACATGGAATAAATATTATGTGACGGCATGATATCTTCTGCAAATAACTGAAAAGTAGGTTCAGAACAAACCCTCTGATTTCTACTTTCATAGGCCACTACTGCACAGGGTTAGCTACTGGGAAATAATCTGTCATTCATAACACTGCAATACTGGAATTTTATCTTCCTAATTTCATAACTGTAATGGATTGTTTAAATGTTAGTACACAGAATCACACTTTCAACTAGAAAGCCAAGAACGAAGTTTCCTATAGAATAGAAAGCTAAAGTGGAGAAGGGGTAACATTATTCTAAGAGCTCATAATGGTAAATTAAGTATACAACATCTCGATATTCTGCCTTATTTTTACCACTTACTATAAAAACTATTTTTAGCACACTTATTCCAATGATATTGTTAAGTTCCCAAAATACAATTGCTACAATTATTAGTTTGCTAAGTTCCACACCAGTTCACACAAAATTCATGCATTCAGAGGCCAGTGTGTTAGTTGTGAAAGAACAAAGGCAAGTACGGAGATTTTAATAATAAATTAGTAGACATGCAAGCAGTAAGGAGTGCAGAGTTCCAGCCAAACAGAGAGTTTGATGAGAACATACAGAAATGGTCTGATTAGTCCCTCCAGTCCGCATGTCTGCACAGGGGAGGATTCTAGGCCATAGAAGTGGATCTTGGTAACTCATGTAGGGCACACTCGGTATGCCAATAAGGGGGCTACACTTTGGAATTTTACTAAACTGAAACAAACACAATATGACAAGACCCCCTCCTATGTGGATAACATGTTCTCTTCATCATGGAGTTATTCCATATGAAAGATCTCTGTAAGCTCTTGACCTATTATGCTGTTCTTGTGTGACTGCATGTGCAGTGGTAATATTTGTGAGTAACCTGAGCACACTGGAAAAGCCCGTATTTGCCACCTTGTCTTACAGTTAAAAAATAATAAAGAGCCGAGAGTGAAAAATTTCAAGCCACACCATACAATGGAAAATAGATGCGATGATTCGGCAGTAGCTAACCGTTCACAAATGTCACCACTTCACATCCATGACTCCTCAATTCCCGGTGTCAGGTCGTAATGACCCACACCACCGATCTGGTCGCCCTGCCACCATAGAGTAGAAGTACCTCTCTCGGTAGAATGTGCCACTTCTGCATCCTGTGGGGGACTGACTCGGCCGGGGAGAACTGGGGGCGGGCAATACTGGGCAGGGGAAGATTTGCTTCCTACACAGCATGTAACAGCATAAAGACGTCTTTTTTCTCCCTCATTTTAAATTTTAGTCCCTGTCCATATATTATCTTTTGCTCTGGGTCTGGCAGAGGTTTCAAATCGTTCTATTTTATGGACACTGAACACAAGTTAATGTTTTAAAATGACTTTTCCTACAAACCCTGAGATGGAAGTGAACATTCTCACTCAAGTGTAAGAATCAAAAGTGTTTCAGTCTACTTTTAATCTATAACTCCTAATGTTCCCTCTACTTTTGGAAAATGTCCAGGACCACTCTTTGGTGCGAACCTGTTGGAATCTTTTGGGCGTTTGACCTCTCTTGTGTTAAGGCTCTCCACTGTGGAGCTGGTGGGTAGAATGAAGAACAGGAGTACTTCAAGTCCTCTAAAGCAATGCACTACAGCATGTTTTTCTAATTCAGAAATTAATGATGTTCAAAGCATGACTATGATCTTTAGTAAACAAATTCAGCATGTGTAGAATGAGACAAACTTTTTTATTTAGATATTTAAGTATATCTTTCTAAAACAAAGGACATTAACCTCAATTTCGATTTTTAGCCTACTCACTACTGACAAGATATCCAAATTCAAGACAGCTAGTCAGGTACACCAACAAATAACTACATCTCAGTTATGTTAGGGCATCATGCAAGACAAGTCTGGTTGGTTGTGGTACGTGTGTCCACAGCATGAGCCATTAGCTTAGAGCTTCAAAGTCATGCCAGCCATTCACTTGGCCGTGGGTCGCAACGACCAGCTTTGTACACATAACACGGCCATCTCAGTGAGGACAGCTGAGAGTCCAATCTTCCCCTCAAATGTCTTTCCATGGCCCAAGCCAATAATGACTTAAAAGAGGGGGTATGCTCAAGAACTGCAAAGAAACTGCACTTATACTGCTTCTCACAAAGACATACTAGTTAACCGACACTTGGCCCCTGAAGGGAAGAGAGCCCAAGTAGGACAGTTTTAGCTGGGGGAAGGGCATGGGGCCCTGGAGTGGGGGGAGTGGTGCAGTGCCACAGCATAAATGGGGTTATCTTGGGGGAGGTGGAGAGCACCAGAGCAGGAATCAGAATAAGAGGAGAGAATAAGGCAGGGTCAACTACAATTAGTTTAGAGCAAACAAAAACCAACGTACCGTTTCTCACAAATATTCAAGATATTTCTTTAAAACCACCTCTAGGCTGAGTTCTGACCCTGGCTGTTGGCCTAGTAGTTTCAATTGCTTACCCTGAAACCCAGGCACCAGCCCAGCTCATTTACTTGTAATCTTTGCACAAATGCTAACCATTATCACTGCGGTTTTGAAAATCACCATAAGCATGGTGGGTGCCGTTTAGAATTACACGGTGCACGCATGTCTGTGCATCATGGGTTGTGGTATCTCGGGGCTACTTCAGCCCCACTGGCCTTGCCTTCAGTACCTATGGCTGCCAGGCCAACCTCAGTTCCCTTCTGCCTCCGGAGACCAAGCTAATACCAGGCCAGCCAAACACAAGGGATGCAGGTCCACCTCTTGACTGTGTTCCTATGCAAATTTTATAGTAGTCTAATCCTGAAGGATTCATAAAATGTCCTAGGATAGAACGCAGATAGTCCCTGTCCGCCCTGCTCTTTTGTCCATCACTGCAGTGGAATGGAAAGGGGGCGGGCTTTGGAGGTATTTGGAGCCAGGCCCGTAATTCCAGTTCTGACACTCACTGGCTATGCTACCTGGAGCTACTTTGTGCCTCAGTTTCCTCCACCGACAGAAAGGGAATAAGAATGCCTACTTGTCATGATGTTGTAAGAAATAAAGATACATGGTCTGTACTCAGTACGTGACAATTATTAACAATTTCTTTTCAGACTTACAGAACGTTCCATAAGGTCATGGAAGTGGACTCAAAACCCATTGATAAAGTGAGTAACCAACTGGGTAATACCCCAGAGTAAGGATGTCTCCAGAACTTGTAAAGCACTGTGACCAAGGAACTGCCTCTGGGATCTGGTTGTGGGGAGACAATTCTCTTGCCCTGACCTCACCTGCTCCTTCCTAAGGTCCTGCATATACGCCCACAATTTGAGCAACTGCTGTCACGTGAGCCCTGGGGAAGGGAGCCCAACTGAGGCACTCTGGCCCCTCAGTCTTTTGGAGTTTACTTTTCTCTTCGTAGTGATGTGGATACTGTATTTTAAAATGCTGGGTTGTATTTTGGACCAGTTTCCTGCCTTCACCAAGTCCCCACAGGGTCGATTAGTAAAGTGACCTTTGCCCTCATTGGCGGTTCTGGCAGAATTCCGAGTGACCTGGCAGCAGATGGAGCAGATCCGAGCTTAAGCATGGGGTTGGCAAAGAGGGCAGCCAAGCTGCGGAAGCGCTCTCTAGGCCTCCAAAGTGAGGCTTGGTTTGGGCGGGGAGCAGATGAAATTCTTCCTGTTGCGTTAGAATCCTTGAGATACAAGACCTGGGAGAGCTCAATTATTCACCACTTCCACAGATATCTTGTGTTGATTTTCAAGTCTGACCAGTGCAACTCTTCACAAGCCCCCAAATGACAGGTAACTTATAACCCTCCACTGAATGACATCTAGCCTTTAAACACAAATATGGATCTTCAATAATTAATTCTTAATGTGACTATCCACCAAAGAAACTCACATCTCATATAAAGAGAGGAGATCAAGGAACCCTCTAAAACTGTCCTTGCAGCTTTGCACGTGCAACCGGGGGCGCTAAAGCATTTCCCCATCCAAACTGCGCATAGTCACGCGGCTTCTGGGCAGACCTGGGCGCTGGTTTGAAAAAACGTGAACTCTGCTCTGAGAGCCACACAAACCACTCAGCTCACCCAGGGGAGGTGAATCAACTCTTCCGGGGTACCATTTCATTAGTCGTTGCTACAAAATTGCTAAGTCCATTTAGGTATAAAAGCTCTGGTCCCTACAGGACCAAAGTCATTCTATTTGAGTTCCATGACTGATCCAAATTACAATCTGCCCACAAGCCTGAGGAAGACAGAAAGGAGAAATGGGACCGCAGGTGAGCCAAGATTCCAAATAACGTTCAAAACCATCTTACCTGTCTTCCTGACGTTGGCCATCTTGGGAGCTATGGGTGAGGATGGGTTGTTTGGATGTGAGTGTATGTGTATGAGGCTCAGTGGAAAAGTGGTATAAGCAGAGGGACAGGGCAGGCGGCCACGATGGGGTACAGAAGCAGGATATATTTTTGTGAGCAGGCAGGGGTTATGCTTTCCTTGGGGCATATGCAAATGTATGGGTCCAATTAAAATGCAGGTAAGTCTAATCATTTTCTCAAACTGTACACATCTAAACTGAATGGTACACAGGAAGAGAAAGCCCACCTTATATGGGTGCTGAGAGTTAAGTTCACATCTGTATTTTGATATCTGTTAAATGCTGACCCAGGTCGTGGCAGTAAATCATTTGAAAGCTTATTGTTAGGTTCAGAAGAGCAAACAGTTCAGTCCATATTTCTTCTTTACATTAACTGTCACACAGTCATCAGGTATAGAGCGGACATTTATCTCTAGGAAGTCACTCTGATATTACAAAGAGTGAGAAAAATGCCATTAAGCTCTTGGAAATTCTCTTTGACTTCTCATGTTATACAGAGCGGCAGGAAATTGGGTAAATACGCTAGTTCCTTAAATGTACAGAGGCTCTATCTGCTTGTTTGTGAATCAAGAACATGTTTCAGACCTGCGTGTTGTTCTATTGGAAGTGTCAGACATGGCATTTTTATTGGAATGAAAAGTTCCGTAGCTTTGCTGAGAATCTGCAAAACAACTGTCAGCGCGGCCCTTCTCTGGGAGCAGATGGTCACAGGGAACACATGAAACCTGCCCTCAGTTCATATGCTCTCCTGTGGCCAATATTCTCTCAATAACGTTCAAGTGACAGCACATCACCGTTTTAACTCGAAGTCAAATTCCACTCATTGCATGTAGTTTCCATGTTTTTGCTTGAGTTTTCGTATGCACTATGCACTCTTAAGGCAGTAAGTAGGAAAAATGCACTATGGAATAACTAAATTCTGGAAAATAAATTGCTCAGGTTAATAGTGCTTCTTTATTAGTGGAAAGGATGTTTCATGCCCATAGAACACTACATAGCATAAAATGAAGAGAAAGCCACTAAAAAGCTCAAGATGGTAACAGGGACATGCACTAAATGGCAACCCTTTCAAATGGCTTCATTTGAAACATTCAGAAAAGAACTAGACTTGATCATGAAACCAAAAACAGAGATCAAAAGGCAGCAAAGAAACAAGGACCCTTTCCACCTCTGGGAACTTGTATTGGGAGATACAAGATAGAGAGCCAATCACACTACAGTATTTGTATGTGCTGGGAAAGTTTGAAAAGGATATAAAATTAATTTGTAAAATACCTAAAGTATGGTCCTTCAGTGTTTTTATTCACATCTTCTACCCACTTAGCTACATTATAGTCTCTTTTGAACCATGGGTTTAAATACCTGCAGAAAGCAATGGAAGGAACAAAGAAAGCAGAACAAGATAGAAAATCTGAAAATACACAGCACAAGCTTAGCAAGGATGTTCTTCACCCTCCAAATGCAAGTGACTATGGCAAATAAACCAGGATGGGTGTTGGGTGAGGATGAGGCAGTCTATACCATCACGTGAGGGTAAACGCAGCTACAACAAGGCTCAAGGCATTCTGGAACGTGTTCCGCATTTCAGGAAAGCCTTCCCAGTGGCTTCCCAAAGTGACACAGAAGCTCCCTTTCAATCATAGTTCTGTCAGCAATCCCATTCACCCACCTCCAAAGTGGCATTTTCCAGGCCACCTCTCATTTGGCTCCTTGATTTTCAAATGATAATGGTGCTTTCTGAGAACATTGGGCTGGCCGCAATTCCAACCTGGTGTTTGGGTCTATACCCCCATGAACAATGAAAAGGAGCCAAGTTCTCATTCCAATATGAAAGGAAGCACCTTACATGGCCTTTGTCTTTCTCCTGACAGCAGATCCCAAGCTGGAATTAACAAGAAAGGTGCTCCAAATGGCTCTAGAGGGACCAGAAAAGGTCCCAACCTTCTGATCCTGGAGCCCCAATGCACACTAAGTGTGGTCCAGACAGGCCTCCATGATCTTGAACTCAGGTTTAGTACCTGAGTGTTCCTTCCTCATCTCTGTGCACTCCAGAATACAGGGCTCCTGTGTCCATTATGAAGGGGCCCTCAGAAGTTGCCTTCTGCATGTCTGAACACCAGGAGAGCGACTGCCAGCCAATAATAATGACCTTAGTTAGCATTTCCCTGATGGATCTGGACAAGCCTCCATCAGAATTACTGCACAAAGGAAAATCTTAAAGGTATTAAAATTGGGAGTGCAAGGTTTTTGTTTTTTTTCAGAGTTTCCTTTTATTTTTACCTGGGAGCCAAGCAAGAGTACATCCCCTTAGAATTTGCTCTTTTAAAACAGATACAGATTCAACAAATTCAGTCTTGGAAGAATTGGGAGGTTTTACTGAGTTTTCTCATTTAAAAAACTTCTAGAATTAAAAATAACTTCTAGAAACACTATAGGCAATAAAGATCCAAGCTCTATAAAACTTTTCAAGTTACTCAGAAATAAATCAGGGGAAGTGATAAAATGTAGTATTTGTGATTAAAGTTTGCTTCTTTCCTCCATATTTAGTTTCAGTTTGTAAATACATTTAAATCAAGACTACATTTCCACAGTTACATAAACAAATTCGATTATTTTTTCCATAGTCCTCTTCCTCGTTTTGGGCTATCACGCTGGTATATCACAAAATGAATTCATGAAGGCCCCTCCTGCGGGAAGGGTGGGGTACTCTATTTGCTCATAAGACCATTTTTGCTGAGATAGTGTCCCCTGACCCAGGAGCAACTGACAGTAGTTTTGCCTTTAGCCACAATCATTGCCAACTTGTGCTTTTCACAGAGATAGCCAATTAAAACTTGCATAAATATTTCCACTGAGACTCCAAACAAAAAGAAAAAGTCAAAAAGCAAGTGCAGCCACAGATGAAGACTAGTGAATGCTCTGGCCTGGGGAGAACCATAGAAAAAGCCCATGCAGCTGTTGTTATTGGTGAAACATAGCCACACAGCAAACTGAATCACCCACAGGCGGTTGACCACATCCACGAGGAGACATGTGTTCCTTTCACTGACAATCTTAGCAGCTCAAAGGACTGGTACCATGGCTGTTCCATGAAACAGACAGCCACATGGCTTGACTTGCACGTGATGGACCTCTTCCTCCATCTCATGGAGCATCTCAGAAGGCTGTGTTCACTTCGCTAGAGGTCACTGAAGGGAACTCTCAATTGTTGTTCCCTCTGGGGATCTGCCATGAAAGTGTCTTTACAGTGGGCTTCCTAATATCCCCAGTCGTGGTGGCTGGAGTGATGGGATTTTATCAAACTGCTATAAACCTGCCTATGTGGCTTGACTTGGCTTGTAGCGCAACATGCAAAAAAAATAAAAAATGCATTAGACAGGATAGGAGAGCTCTTTGCGTTCTCCAGGATGGAAAGGCAGAGGAAAATTAGCTGGTGCTGGCTGGACCAGGACCCCTTGTGAGCAGACGTTGGGGGTTCAGAGATCAAATGACCCTGCTCTCAGCCAAGGGAGGGACTTGGAGGGAAATTAAGTGGCAGCCCAGAATGAAGGGGCAGGTGGAGACTGACCTGTGATCCAGACTCCCTGTCTGGGGGCTGTCAGAGCCCCCTGGGCTTATGCCTTGGGATGGGACTGTCTGGGCGAGGGAGTGCCCAGGCTCAGGTGCTTGGGGCTCCCTCCTGTAAAAACACAATATATAATACAGAGTCTAAGCCAAAAACTTTTTTTTTTTTTTACATCATGTACAACAGTGAGGAAGATGCAAAAGCTTTCAGGGGAAAAACAATACATTAAACAAAGATATTTTATGTTGTCAGTTAACAGAGTATGCATTTGTGGTGCATGTTTTAATTCATGTCCCAATGTCTCATCCTCCTTTGGGATGATGAGGTGCTAAAAGGAATGTTGAAATAATAGAACTGATAATACCTCTTAGTCTAAAAAATGAAAAAAAGATGTGTTTGTCCATGGTCATTCTGTTCCTCGTACAGTCACACAAATGATGTTGTTACATCAGAAGCAAGTGGGATTATTTAATAAATATGGCGAGTATTAAAAAAAAACCTGTCAATATAATTCTTGAATGCTGTGTATTAGTATTCCTTTTAAGAAAAAAAATACACAGCGCCTGAATAATCAGGTATGGGGAAATGTGAGAACAGTGGTCAGCTTCACAGACGTGGCTCCACTTAGGGAACATGAGAAATGTAACCCAAATCTGAAAGTCTGAAAAATCTGAGCGAGTCCTTAATATTTCCTTTTTGTAAAGATAATTCCATTATGATATCTTATTAAATATTATTACTGAATTATCTCACAGGCAAGATTTCTCAAGGGCTATTTAGTAGTACAATATTTATCATATGATATGAATGGGAATTTTACAGAAATTTTTTAAAAAAATTAGTGATTACTCTAAAAAATACTGTTAGGAATCTTGCTAAGTACCAAGTACTCTTGGGGTCCTAAACTCATAGCTTTAATATAAACACTGGATTTTTTTTTTTCTTTATTTAGGAGTTTTTAAAGCTTCATCATAGGAAATGCTGTTAAGAATACTAAACGGTAGGAAATGGACATTCTGAAGAACATTTTGCAGTTTTATCTACACTCTTGTGAGCAACTGAGATAAGCTAAGGAGCTCTTACCTGGTGACCTCATGCAAAACAAATCAAACAACATTCCAGGAAGAGTTTATCCACAATGAGCCCTAAAGCATCCAAGCACTTTGAGAATGTGTAAGATAAACTCTAACAGATTAGTTATTTACGATGGAGTTCTATGATGCCATTCTGGACCATGCAACGGTATCACTTGAATCTATCTATTGTTTCTAAGCTAAAAGGTTTTCTAATAAACTTCGACAAGCCACTTATAAGAAAATACCATCAGTAGAAAGGTCCGAATTTCAGGGCAATGCTATTGTCCTGGACTCAGAAAGGCAGGCAATGTGATGGGAAAGCTAACATAAGTTTCTGACGAGCAGTTAACAAATACCTGCTATTGAGATTTTTTTTTAAAGTATTTAGGCATAAAGAAACAATAGAGATTCTGGGAATAATAACTAGCACTGCAGTCAGATATCAGTAAAAAAATTTTAGATGGGTCCAAAAAGTTTGGTTAATTAAAACCTGGGGGCAAGGTCCAGAAAGATGGCAAGGATGTGCTTTATTGCGTGATGGGAGATAAGGGTTTAGGGAAGGTGGGTTTTGCTTGTACTTGTATTAGGTGGAGAAACAAACAAAAAATGTGCATGGTGTTTACCTCATTATAAATGACTTAAGTGTAACCTCAGACCCAATCCCCAGTTTAAAAAAAAAAAAATGAGTGGCTATCAGTCAAAATGGATAGTGTTGCATTTAGTGACAATGATTCCGTTAAAGAGCAAGTTTAGGTAAATGCCCTTTTAAATGTCCTCAGAAGGAAAATTTAAAAGGGAGACGAATTCCATTAGTCTGAGAGAATGTTTAGATCACAGCCAGGAGGCCTCAGAGCAGCGCTTTCACACCGTGAGCAGTGTTCTGTTCTGGACGCTGGGGATTTCCCCCTGACACTTCCTGGCTGTGTGAACACTGGGGGAAGGAAGGGTGAGCCCTCTGCAATGGCTGGCCCCCGGGTGATGAGAAGAAAGGAATGTTATCAAAATTCCCTTCAAACCGAACCAAGACACCACAATGGCAGGTTACTGGAGGAAAAGCCAGCACAAGGGCGAGACCCCCGGCTATCAGTGAGTATTGGTTTGGGCACAGTTGCGGAGATGCCTATGTAAAAGAGAAAAGCCATGGTTAATTTTAACATAGCAAAAAAAAGAACCGAAAGACAAAACTAAAACCAGAGGCATCGTTTACAGTTCTTTGATGATCTGGTTCATTAACTCTTCACGCTAACCGCACAGGACCCTGGAATGCCTTTTGCCATTAGAGGTTCAGACTTACTCAGTTGAATTAGACCGAGGTCTAAATCTTTTGCCTCTGATTTTCTTTCTGTTGCCTCCCAGGTTACCTGAAAAAAAAGGTGGTTTATAGCTAGATTTGAATATAAGTTAAAAATCACCATATGTTTAATTACATGGTATTTCTAGTGAGTATGATTCATGTCCAGCATCATCGCCCAGAGGGGAGCCTTCTCCATGAGTCCGCTGCCCTGGTGCTATCAAATCCCACCATTTCCCATCCAAGAAAAAATAACTGAACTCTTGTCTACTGGGAGGAGAGCTAAAGAGCTTACAGAAAAGAACATGTCTTTACAACCAGGGGCCACAGAATACAGTACTCGAATTATGAGGACAGATGGATTTAGATGCCACCCTATACCTTGCCAAGAGTTACTTCGAGGTCGCCCATTTTCACAGATGTCTGAAATATGTTTTGTGTCTGGAATCCTTTCGCTCCAAGAATGAGAGAGCCCATTTGACCTGAAATTGAAAATGTGTATATATTGTTCAAAAATATAATCAAATGAATGTTTAGAAATCAGTAAGTAAAATTTCTAAGCATTGCTGTGCATTAAATAAAATAAATCAAGAAAGAAAAATCTGAAATGAAAGAATGAACAGAACATGAAAGTCTTCATGAATAAGGCAGAATTACACAACATTCAATTTAAGAAAAGTCAAATACAATGGAACCCCATTATTATAGCTTATAAATGAAAAGTGTCAGGATACAATGCAAGCCAGTTACATTCCCCAGAACACAACTATATATAGCAAATTCACTACACGTTTCGGTTATGTAACCCAAACAGCAGACTTATAATGGGGTCCCACCATAGATGTTTCTTAATTGTAAAGCAATGGTTTCCATTCAAATATTATGACAACATGGAGATTTCATTAAGATTTGCTCTATTTAACCTGACTAACCTTTATCACGGCAATATTTCATTTTTCTTAAACAATTAAATTTTCTGAACATTGGCATCTTCTCCACATACATGGCTCCCCAGGATGCAGCACTGTTAGTTAATTGTCCAATAACCGAACTGAATTGGATGTCACCGTGGAAGTAGCTCTCAAAGAACCCACGTACCACTCAGCCCTTCTGCTGTTCGTGCCCTGCCGCCTTCAAACAAACTGTCTACAAGAAGCAAAACTTCCACACCTACCTTGTGCCACATAAGAAAAGTATTTTAACAAATTACATATACTTAGGAGAAGCCACATAATTTGACAGAGTTTTTAACTGCTTAAAAGTCATAACCCATTATTGAGATTTTGCTAAAATCTGGAAATTACTCAAATCAGTATTTTAAACTCTTCTTGGGTAACTTTAGAAAATGGCACTGTACTTAAAATCTTTTCCATATATCATTCCAGTCAATGCTAATATTGTCTATTTTAAAAGGAACCTTATACTAATGAATGAAAATAAATGGAAGTCACAACAATTATTATATATTAATTGCCTAGATTGGAACTTTTTCAACATCATTTGCTAATTAAGAATGATGCCCATTTTGTATAGAAGGACAACAGAAATTCTGGTGAAATCTATTGATTTATCCACTTATTTACCATATTCTTTACTTTAAAGTTAAATATTTGGCCAAGAAAAATTTATATGCTGAGAGAATTTAAGTAAATCTTATTCTGTTAGCCACAAGGCCTCAAATAAATTTTAAAAAATAACTTTTCAAACATCCTTCCACAGAACTGTACTCCTCATGCAAAAACTAGTATCTTGACTTTTGCTTTAATTTATGTTATTGGAGTAAAAACACTTCTTCATGCTTAAGACAGTTTCACATGGAGTTCCCAGATCTCTGTGTGGAACTAATTTCTTCTATTCTCTTTCCTGATTGTTTATAAAGAGTGAAACCCACTGCAGAATTTTTACAGATGATTCACTCTATTTAGAACTCCAGAAGAGATGATCTTCCTTTTCAATAAACTAGTATTTCCCTTTCTTCAACCCACAAAGTTAACTACTATACCCAAAGTAACACAAGGGGTTATCAATCTTTTTTCCAATACATGACGCCCCTACCAAGAGTTTCAAAGAAACTCTCCGCAGGAATATTTTAGCGTCCTTCAATGAATGTCTCATTTTCTTTAGGAATGTCTCGTTTCCTAAAACATTCCAACTACTTATTTCTTCTATCAGCTTATTTTATTAAGCAATTATAAAGCATGCAGAATTTTAAGTGGTGTTATACACCTTAAGATCCTGGAGCAATATAGCATCAAAGTTTAAAGCATATAAATAATATCTTAACCCCACCCACAATATTATAAGACTCGCAAACATTAAATATACTTAAATTAATTTGGCCACCAAGCTCTAAGTCATAAAGTCTAGAAATAATCATTCCAGGCATAAAAGGCAAAATCATAATATTCAAATATATGACTCACAGAGAAGCAATTGTTTTTCACAGCAAGCTTAGCTTTTAATATATTTAAAATTTTAAAAATATTCAACGCAGCATTCATATTGCCGATTTATTTTAACAACTACTTTTATTGAAGCATGGCAGTAACCTTTTTCTTTGACTACCAAACATGACATAAAGCTCACCATTTAAAAATATTGCAAAATACTATGTACAGTTTCTGAAGCCATATAAGAGCAAGACTGAAAAACCCCAGGGTTTCCATATCGATTTAATGTTACTTGTTTTGTTTTGTTTGGATTTCTGGTCTGATTTACTAAACAAGTGGTTCTGAGCATATGGCATTTTGAATCAGAGTAATCAAAGAACAAAGGATACTATTTTTCAACATTCAAGAAAGAAGGAAGAAGTAATCAAACCTGCTGCAAAATAATGAAATGTTCTGACTAATGGAATAATGTGTGATGGAACAGGTAGAAATCTGAAAATGCGACAGAAAAGCAGACCTCTTCTTAGAACTAGATGCTGAGTTTGTGCTGACTCCAGGAGGGATGTCGCTATAAAAAGAGTCGCCATCTCCAGGCTTTTTTACATAATCTCCCTGGGGCAACTGTCTAAGGCATAATAAACATTTCAGAGTCAGAAAACAAGACACACACATGAACACAGACATATACAAATATTATTTTAGGAAAAAAGAGGTAGGGATAATGATCTACATGAATCAAATCTATATAACAACACATAAGGTTATTAATAAGTGTGACAAGTTAAAGTCATTCTAGAGATCAGAAATGCATTTGCTGTGGTCTCTGCAGTCTGATGAATAAAGCTTTGCTTCCAAAGAAAACATGAAAAGATGAAGTTTTTCATTGTAACTGCATTATACTTAGAGATGTTAGCTGCAGCTTCGTCTCAAAAAAGAAGAAAAGAAAAAGAAAAACTGTCCTGAGAGAGCCATGTTGGGGCAGACAGTCCTTGCCCAGATAAGACTGTTTTTTTCACCGTGGTGAATAAACTATTCATGATTCCAAACATTATATAATGTAACTTTGGTCTTTAAAAAACCTGATGGATTTCTAAGCTATGTTCTGTAATTTAATGCAAATAAATTCTTACTAGAATTCTCTGTTCAGTTTGGAACTTCACTGTTTACTTAACAGAAATATGAATAAACTGAAAAAAGATTCAAAGGTGAGTTGAAAATATAATACTAAAACTGCACAGTAGAATATGTAAAGGAAGATAAGTTAACAAGAGGAAGAGTGGCAAAAATTACTGAATTATTTGATGAGACTATAGAAGAACATTTATAGGCAGTTGGTGGGTGACCATGGTTCTCTATCTCCACTGTAGGGGTTCAACAAGGGAAAATCCACATTGTTACTGACTCTCCTCACTCTCAAACTGATTGAACTAAGATTGGAACAGATTCTTATTACTTCCTCTCAAGGAATAGGGTGGATTCAGCCCTCCTTTCTCAGTTGCTAATCTGATCGTTTGCCAATGCGCGGTCCCCAAGCAGCCAACTGAATCAAAAATTTGATTCGGTTCCATTCAGTGCTATTGTTGGAGGTATCACAGAGTAGTGCTGGAAGGAGAATTTTAAACAGAGTTGTACTGAAATAGGTCCCCAACAAAGGTACACATTTTCTAATTCCTTTTCTCATTGGGTTTTTCTTTAGTTCTTATGCTAGTCATGGTTACTTGCTGATGCGAAATTCTATCATGTAACTTTCAGATGCTTTAAATGTTTAAAATACTTGGTCATTCACTTTTATGAATTATTGAATATCCTATCTCATATTATTTCAACCTATAATGTATTCACACATCTTTATAAATCCAAAGATTTTCCAACTGATATAAAGCATATATATTAATTCATGTGATTAAATCTACCCCTCCCCTTTAAAGAAATTCTCATTAAATTTGTAAGACTAATTTTACCTATAATTCTTTGACACATAATCCTTCAAAATATTTTTAACCCTGTAAGTGACTTCAACTCATAATTGTAATCTTTCATTTTCCTGGTGCGTTATGAAACATTTATTCTATAAAAAAATAATATATTTCCCCCATATTCATAGTGTTGTTAACATAGGACAAATATATCTTCTCATTCAAGAGATCTTTAATTTCTGCAATTATATTTTCTTTCTTGCCTCCTATCAGTAAAATAGCCTATCAGTGCTCGGAAAAACGCTCTCACCAAAATCAAAGTCCTCTGCCTCGCCTCAGGAAGGAAACTGCACTTTTCCATCATACTGATCCTCTTCATCAACATCCCCGTCAACGTCACATTCCCAATACTAATTTGTATGGTTAACAACTCGTTTTTGTCACTATTACCTTTAATGATAATCTTTCTAAGCTGATGAGATGTGTTTCGCTAAATTAAAATTAAATCAAGACAAGTTCCAACTACATGTGACCTTTCCCAATAATTAATTCCCCCAAATGACACAGTTCTGTCATTCAGGCATTTACCAAGGCCCCATTTAGCGGACGGCACAGTCTCGAATGGACTGCTTCTCACGATGGAGGGGACCCCGTTGTGTGTGTATTCTAACTGAGCACATTTTACCACCCCCCAGTGTAGTTTCTCAACAGTTGTACATAATCACCTTTCACACAGTGCTCAAACATCTCAAACGCTACACATAGCATAAACTGTGGGGTCAGTCAGAGGGTCGGGAGGGAGTTCAAGTTCAATGATTTCTGGGCACAGGCTTGCTTTTATCATCTCAGGTAGACCCGATTCTTACTTGTCTCTAATGTGAAGTCTCCAAAATACAAAAACTACTTTGTATTCTTAAAATTCTATTCATAATACGGTAACTTTCTTCACATAGTGAATGCATAAAAATGGTAATGATTATTAATTTTGTTAATAATTTTGTCAAGAATAATTTTTAATGTCTTCCAATGGTCTAGAAATTTACCCTTTTCAATATCCATTATATATTGTAACAATTCTACTTCTTGTTTAACCTTCAGTGAAGATAGAAAATATCAGGTCCCCATGATAAAGAAAAAAACATTTCATCATTTCTTATACAAGATCATAAAATGGCTAACTACATGATCTCTTTAAAATTGTTTTAAATTGAATTTATTTTTCTAGTCTTTGTGGCTTCCTTCCTAAATTTCGATGGTTTCATGAATTTTGGAATCTAGACCACATTAAGTGGGCTGACCAGTGTCAAGTTTTATGATGGGAAAGTTATGTCATATT
>VMDR010021629.1:0-16717 GCA_007922815.1 Macrotus californicus | reverse complement strand
AGGAGACAGTGGCTGTTTGTCTTGTGCGTGTGTGACCTTAGCAGCTACTCATGATCATTGCTTAAGTGTATTTATTATTAGGGGTTGCCCAATGGTGCTATTGTAATTCTAACTTCTTTCTTCATTAGCTGGAACACTTCTATAAAAAGAAATTTTCCATCACCAACTACTGGATTATCCTGAGGTTCAGTTTGTATAGCAAAGGCAGGATAAATGCTTGAGTCATTCCCTATATTGTTCTCACAACAATAAGTTGGTTATCCAGCATTTTTAGAGTTGACCATAGGGGTTTTGTTTGTTTTCTAAAAGCTCATGTTTTTAAACATATTTTAAGGGCCTTAATCCACTTAAATTTTATTGTCATTACTGGTGTTCAAGACAAGTCTCTTCAGTTTGGCTCCTGAACTTTTGGTAAGACCTGCAGGCTCATTAGCTTCTTTGTTTTCTGGTTTGACCATATGTTATAGGCTCCTTCTATACACTTCCTGTCCCAGGTGGAATCAGCCACTTTTCTAGAGGGCTCTGGCACCTTCTAGTGGGAGACAGTATTTAGAGACCACAATCTGAGTATGCTCTCCTAGTAAAACTTTAAGTTAACGCTAGGAATACTGAGCATTCCTAATGTGGAAAGTCCAAACTGTGTTTACATCACTCTCTGGACTATATCCAAATATGGAAACTCAAATGATGAAAGATAGGCTATTTACCCATGAATCAGTGTGCCTCCCACGGCCCTATAGCCCAAGGGAGGCACACTGGATGATGAAAAGATTGGGGAGTGAGCTGGGCATTAAAGTGGGGCTAGACTAATCAAAACGGATCACCCTCATGTGAAAGCAGTGAGTCTCATCCTAAGAGTGGGATGCTAACTATGCGAGTGTCTGAAATGATCAGCTTGCACACAGCATGACAAGGAGAGTCTCTTAATGTATCTTGGGGAGTGTGTGTGTGGGGGGGGGAGGTATGACAACCAGCCCCTGCCCTCCCTTAAGGAAAGATGACATTTTCTCAAGCACTGTGAAAGTTTTGATATCCTTCTGGTCTCTGTGTTTCCAGCATCCTCGTTCTTAGGACCTAGAGCCCCTATTATTCTACCTTTGGACTAACCATTCCTTCTAAAGGAGGTAGAGAAAAGCAGTACATCAGATTATATGAGAATCATGACATCTTCCAACAGTAGTTGTTGTTGTTGTTGTTGTTTTTTGACAGTTTTTCTTTACAAAGAAATAAATGTGAAGGAAAGGTATTAGGCTGCAAACTGAGACTTCTAAGTGGCTTTCACTAGGACTGAACTGCCAACAGTCAAGCCAAATGTGTCTCATCAGTACCTTTACCAACAGGCCAAGGTCTAACTCTTCAGGGCGTCTGGCAAGGGGCATTCTAGAGACTTTCAGGGGCTGACCTACAGAGATGAGGGCCAGTCTTCAGAGTGACAGGGGTTGTTAATGCACAAGCAGTTGGAGCTGAGCCTCAAACACAGGCCTGTGGTGGTGAGAGGGCTCTGGTCTCTCAGACCTCCACAAACATCCCTGAGATACGTCCACCCAAACCTGCCTTCATTTTCCAAATGCCTACCACATTCTCTTAAGGCAGAAAGTGAGATGAACACGCAAAATGAAAGTGCACTTTGATACCCTGGGAAGTGCACAGTGTTATCAGAATGAGTCAGCATCTTAAAACTTCAGCGAAGAAACAGGAAGTGCCAACTGACCCAAGTGACTGTCGTGGTGGGTTTTAAACATGCTCCTTCAGGTTGCTGGGAGGAGGCTGAGAGGCCTCTTTGAATTCCTTCTTAAATTTCTATCAGACTTCAAAGTGTATAACTTGATCTATGATGCAAATTAATTTAACCAAAAATAAACCTAAGACGACGACTCAGGAAAGAAATGCCCACCCACTGAAATGTATGGCCACAGAATCTAAAAGTTTCCTTCAGTGCAGAGACACATATTTTACTAAATATATTCTAACTGACATCCAAATGCCTTTCATCCACGTATTATTCATGCTTAAATCTCTTTTGGGGTAAAGGGGGAAGGCTATGAGTAAGAAGAAGGTAATGAGGGCTTTGTTAGTTACCTGTCTTTTAAAATACAAGCTTACGGGACATTTAGTCTGTTTTCCTCTAAGTGTGATGGAAAATTAACCTAAGGTTCAAAGCCCAGTTCTACTCTCCACTCACCAAGAGATCCAGGGCAAGTCACAATCTTTATCATCTTCAGCTTTCTCCTGTACCATATCAGACATCAAATTTCAAGGGTGGCATGGGAATTTCATGAGCACAAACAGAAAGACAGACACAAACTAGCACAGGAGCTGGCTCAGAGTAGGTGCTCAGTAAGTGTTGGCTCCTTCCCCTTTGTCTTCCACAATACTCAAGGCCTAAAACAGTCCCTGATTTTTTTTCCCAACAGCTATTTAGAAAGCCTCAAGGATCAAGCTAAAAAAATGGGTCAAACAATACTTCCATTTTGATAAAGTCCTGTCTGTGCCTTTATAGCTTCCTTAGACTGTCTGAGACATAGAATACGACCGTGACGGTGTGCTTTTACGTCTCTGTAAGAGAATGGAGGAACTGAATCATGATGGAGGTGGAGGTGGGTGGGTATGTTCCAAAAAACCTTTATTGATGCTGAGATATGTTTTTCAATCATTAAATCTGTTTTATTTACGGTATCCAGTCCTACAGACTTCCTTATTGACAAATCTTTAAGATACAACAGTTCAAACAGGTGATTTCCTAATCAGTAGCTGAGCGATCCCTCAGGGCATCATAGCAATGCTGACCAGTGGTTCTCAATCTTTAAAAGGAGGTAGAACATTTTTTAGACATGAAAAAGTACTCAATATTTTATGACTAGGTACCTTTTTAGTACTTGTAAAAAAACATGATAAAAAACTATCATGAGTTCATTAACACTTTAATAAATTGCAAATTGTTTTTGTCTATAATAGCATCTGGATATATTTCAAAAATCCCATTTTGAGATATTATGTAGTCTATGCTCAAAGCTGGACCATGAACATGGTTTTTCTGATTCCTTAGAATAAGTGATGTTGACAGGTCTTCAGTTCATAGGTGAGAAATGAATACTCTCTAGATTGTTGTTGGTAAAAAAATGGGGAGTAAGTGTTAGAAGTGTAAATTAATAAAAGTCTTTCTGAAAAGCAATTTTTGGTACACATAATCTTAAAAATGTGTTTACCTGTTGGAACAGTAATACCCCTTCTATCAATCAACCCTAAGGTAATAATCAAGAGGATCTGGGTCTAAAAATGTTCACTGTGGAGTTATTACTAGTAGCAAAATCACTGCAATATTCTTTGCAATAAAGAACTGTAATAGTGATTATCACTGCAACCTAAATTTCCAAGGGAAGGGACACCGTGGGGGACCTTTCAGCAGCTTTGCACACTTCTCCTCCAGTTTTGCACTTTCCTGCTAACAGTTTGCACCTGTCACCTTCAGAGAATTGCTGCTGGGGGGTGAAGGCCACCTTTTAGTGGGGTTTAAGTGGCGAGAAGTTGACACACACCACTTCCCACCCCCACCCCCACGTGGGGCCAATAGCCACTGACTGCAGATCTGGGAGCACAGAGCCCAGGTTTTCCACCTCAAGGTGGCGCAGATCAGCAGAGCTCGTCTGGGAGGTCAGGCTGCGTGTGGGACTTCTTCACCTGACAGCCCCCCTTGAATGGCTGCTCCCCCTTCTAATACCCACTCCCCCTACTCTCTCACCATGTCACCTGGGGGCCCTTCCTCAGTGAATCGTTTGCACCTTATCCTCAGCTCAGGAACACATCTGGGAGCCCGTGATCTATGACATCCAACAATAAGGGTCAGTTCATGACATCCCTCTAACACTGTATCATAAAGATAGATGGTAACATTTTCTGCGTATATCTTCATTGAAAAAAAAAAAGCTGTTGGTATAATGTAAAAACAATACACAGGCACAAAAAAGACTAGAAAGATGGATATCAAGATATTTTTTCCTGATGGTAGGAATGATACAATTATTCTTTACATGGTTCTGTATATTTTTCAAAATTTCTACAATGAACAGATCACTTAAAACAAGCAGCCCTTTTCTGTTTATAAAAACACAGCAGCGGGAACTCAGACTGGCTGAAAATGTGGAGTAAGGAGGGACAGAAAGGGCACAAAAACAGTGCTTCAACCACTGGATCAAAAAACTTGAATTAAAAAAAACAGTTACTGGAAAAACAGAAAGCGTTCAGAAACAGTATAGTGAGAGCCCTTTGTACAGACGAAAATGAATGTTACACCCCATTGCAACCCACAGCCCCTGTCATATCGATTTTTTTCAGTAAGTGGTATAGAGTTCTATTTTGATGCACATGACTTGAACCATTCATGTGACTAAACCTATATATTACATATTTAGTGTCAGGGATTAGTTTGTTCATTTTTTCATTCCCTGTATTTAGTGCAGTACCTGGTATACAGTAGGAACTCAGTAATGTTCATGAAATAAATTGTAGTTCAGTGGAAATGAACTGATCTCATTACTATTTTAGGTAGCAGCAACTTTTATTGCTAACTTTTTAAAAATTCCAACTTGCTTAAAACTTGTGGAATACAGTCTTAAGTACTCAAAAATAATGGCCATAATTTATTGAATGTCTTCCACACACCAGTCCCTGTACCTGGAGCTTTTATATTTAACATGTTGCTGAACCCTCAACTTAAGAAGCAGGCGTGAGTATTTATATTTTACAGATGATGAAAACAGAGGTCCAGAGCAATTTAATCACCTGCCCAAGCCGTACAGCTTGTACCAGGTGAAGAGATGTCTGAAATGGACCTTCTTAGCCAACATGTCCATCGTGCTGCTTCTTGTGATGGAGTTTAAAGCGTCAACCAAGGAAAAAGTGAAGAAACACTGCCTTCTTTCTACCTCTCTGTCCTGTGCTTAAATCATCAAATGCTCGGAGTAAACAAGTGACCACAGCTTTACAAGGTCCAAGAATTGAAGGGAATGTTTGTTACTCTAGTGCAGTGGTTTTTACCTTGGAGGGGGGCTGCGCGACGCCACAGGGGACATCTGGCCACGTCTGGAGACATTCTGGTTGTCCTACCTGGGAAGAGGTGCTACTGGCATCCAGGGGGTTGAGGTCAGAGTTGCTGCTAAACACCCTAATGCACAAGCCAGCTCCCCGCCACACAGCGTGATGTGGCACGAAGCGTTCGTGCCCAGAATGAAAAGCCCTGCTGGCACACGGGTGGGCACACACTCCTACTCTCCCCCAAGCTGCCGCACGAAGACACACTGACTTTCCTTGATTTAGAATCCAGGCTCGAGTGTGAAGGCACACACAATAACTACATTGACACCAATTGTCACCGTGGCTCTCCCTGGGACTTTCAATCCCAGCCTCCTCTACATGGGAGAGGAAGGAACCCAGTAGATTTCCCATTTGTGGCTTCCAAAAGGAGGGGTATGCATTACCAATAGTGAAATATTTTTAAAAATTTTTAATTTTTATTTTTAGAGAAAGGGGAAGGGGTAGGGAGAGAGAAACATTGACGTGAGAGAGAAACATCAATCTGTACACACCCCACTGGGGATCGAACTTGCAACCTAGGTATGTGCCCAAAAATCGAACCAGCAACGTTTCAGTCCATGGGATTATGCTCCAACCAACTAAGCCACATTAGCCAGGGCAGTAATGAAAGCTTTGCTCCGTTAGTCCCCTATCAAGCCAGGCTCATGGATGGCCTGTTGAAAATGGGGTGGGGGGGGCTGCATTATCCAAGCTTCCTGTGTGCTCACACCAGGCCCACTCACCAGCTTCTCCTCGCAGGAGGAAGTCAAGCCCCGGCCTCCTAATGCTGGGGATCCTCTGTGCACCCCTGACATCCTTCCCATAAAGCGGCAGCAGCAGGGACCAGGGGACATAACCAGTCATGGCCTCCTGTGGGCCTGTGCCCCCCACCACTGCCTGGTCTCCCCCACCCACCCACCCCCATAGACTTTTTTTCTGGACCAAAGCCAGCTTTATCATTCAGGCTCAGGGACCAGCACTGCCAGGTGCAGAGAGGAAAACCTAAAATGTGCACATATACCCTAAATTATTCTTACAGCCACTGTACTTACTCCCTGGAAACTTTCTGAGCTAATTAGTTAAGCAAAACTGAGCCCAGACACCCACTCTTCCCCCTTCCCTCATGAAAAGGGGCAGGGCCCAGCTACAGAGGAAAAGACACCCAGCAGGTGAACGTTAAACTGGGCCTCCAATATCATGCTGCGCCAAACTGCCCCAAAAACACCTCCTGCGGGAGAGCCCCTTCTGCCCACTCTGATGCCCTCTTTCTCAAAAGGAGAGTTCAGCGTTGGTGGGAGCCCTGTGAATGATGGAGTTTTCTTCACTAGGTGGTGAGGGCCCCTGCTTTGGCAGCACTGAGAGAGGATGTGGGTGTTAATCAGGCAGGAACTCAAGACTCACACATCCTTACCTCGGTCAGCTGGGGCCAGGGGTGGGTATGAAGGAGGAGGGTACCCATATTCTACTGCACATTTCTAGGGCTAAGTTCACAACTAATCCCACTTAGTTCATTAGAAGTGAGGATGCTATTTGCAGGGCTGCCGTGTCAAAAACTATTAGGTGGTAGGTATAGTTTGTCCACTTACCTATTTCACAAATATGAGGGGAGCACCTGCAAGACGGGCATGGTGCTGAGCTGAGAACGTGCACAAAAATGGGCCCGGCCCCTACTATCCTGGAGCCGATGGTCTGGAATCTCCGTTCTCAGCCTGGCAAGTTTGTCCCTCGGGGAACATCTGGCAACATCTGGAGACATTTTTAGTTGTCACACTAAACATGGTGGGGAGGGTGCTACTCTCTAGTGGCAGAGATTGAGGATGTGGTGCAACATCCTGCTGGCTCAGGAGAACGCTGCCCAACAAGAAATGTCTGCTCCACAATGTCAGTGGGGCTGAGGAGGCCCTCAGTGGAAGGGCACGTAGGTGGACACTGGAGGGTGACCTGGATATTACCGAAGGGAGAGAGGGACGAGGACAGGGTAGAAGGTCCCAGAAGACCTCAAGCATCAAAAGACCTGGTGTTAGGAAATACCATGGATGGTTCTGGAAACTGACATTCTAGAAATACGTTTATTTATACACCATCATCACCTTATAGCCCTTGTGAGACAGGTCTACGCGGGGCCATCACCTGACAAAGAGCTCATTGTGACACACACCAGAGTCCAAACTCTGATGTCCATTCTGCCCCACGGCCTTCTTTGTCCACCACCAGGCACTGCACACATTAGAAGAGGTAGGAATTGAAACCCTATTTTTTCTTAGTTTTCATACTAAAAGTATGACCCAAAAATGGAAAAACTGATAAGCCAGACCTCTTTAAAATTTTAAAAATTTGCTCTACAAAAGACTCTGCAAAGAGGATGAAAAGACAAGCTACAGACTAGGAGAAAATATTTGCAAGCCACGTATCTGACAGGCACTACTATCTAGAAAATATAAAGAACTCTCACACTGCAATAGTAAAGAAAAACAACAATCCAATCAGAAAATGGTCAAGAGACATGGACTGACATTTCACTGAAGAGGATACACAGAGGGCCCATGAGCCCGTGAAAAGATGTCCAACATCATTCGCCATCAGGGAAATGCAAATGGAAACCACAATGGGCTGTGGCTACACACCCATCAGAATGGCTAAAATAAAACACTGATGATAACACCAAATGCTGGAAAAGCTGCAAAGAAATTGGACAACCCACACATTGCTGGTGGGAATGTAAAATGGTACAGCTGCCCTGGAGAGCAGCTGGGCATTTTCTTACAAATCTAAGCATGCATTTAACCACACGATCTAGCAGTCTTGGACATTTATCTCAGAGAAATGAAAACTCAAGTTCACAAGAAAATCTGTACACCACTGTTCATAGTAGCTTTATTCGTAATAGCCCCCAACTGGAAACTACCCAGACGCCCTTCAGTGGGTGAATGGTTCCACAAGTCACAGCACATTCTCACCATGGGACACTTACCCTAGAGCCACTGATACACACAGCCCTTGGATGCATCTCAAGGGAATTATGCTGAGTGGAAAAAGTCAATTCCAAAAGGTCACATACTACATGATTCCATTTATAAAACAATCTTAAAATGACAAAATTATAGATGGAGAACATATTAGCAGTTACCAGGAGTTAGGAAAGATGGGAGGGAAGTAAGTGGGTGTGACTGTAACAGGGTGACAAGAGGGGTCCTTGGGATAGAGCTGCTCTGCATCTTGACTGTGGTGGTGGCCCCACCATCTACAGGTGATGAACCTGCACAGAAGTAAGTACACGCAGACATGTGCATGAGTGCATGTAAGACCGCTGCAATCTGCAGAAGGTGGCTGGATTATGGCCACGTCGATTTCCTAGTTGTGGTACTTGCTGTTGTGTACTGTAGTTATGGGGGATGTCACCTGCGGGGAACTAGGTGAAGGGCACACAGGATGTCTCTGCATTATTTTCTACAACTGCACAGGAATCTATAACTCTGTCAACATAAAAAGTAAAAACAAAAAAGCTTTATATGAAAATTTTAGTTAGCAAAAAAATGCACCTTAAGACAGCTCTTTTTTATTATTTACTTGAATTCCTTTCTCAATCCTCCAAGTACCCTAAAAATGTCAATATTCTAAAAAAGCAAACCAACAGTGTTTTGCATAACTGTGCCTTTCTATAATTTATGACAGCCTCACTTCGTAGACTTCTCGGCCTCTGCAGGCTACTGAGACAAACCACCCAAGTTCATCCCCACTTCCACTACTGATTACCCACATGACTTCTGACAAGTATGTAACCTCACTGTGCCTCAGTTTCTTCATCTTCTGTACAATGGGTAGAATAGTAGTCCCTGCCTTCCGGGCTTCTGTGCGGCATGAAAGGAGACATCTCGGCTTCTTCCGTCAGTGATGGAACACCCTGAGGGCCCAATCACAGCTGGCTCCTGGCTTTACCACTTACTCCTGTCATCGCGGACAGCTGGGATGCCCTTGGGTCTCCCTCCTCAGCCTCTCAGGGTCAGGGTCTACTTGCCAACCCATCCTAACAGTTCCCTCAACTGCCAAACCTCCCCTAGTTCCAAGTTCTAAGAATTGAAAGGAGTTTTCAAAGCTGCCTTTTCTACTTACTTGTGGTCTTTTTTCTCAATTGTGGGCCATTTCCTCCATTTCTTTGCTGTAGAAGGGATTCAAGAGTCTATCTAGGATGTGACTTTA
The DNA here is from genome assembly GCA_007922815.1 of Macrotus californicus. Classification (NCBI taxonomy): domain Eukaryota; kingdom Metazoa; phylum Chordata; class Mammalia; order Chiroptera; family Phyllostomidae; genus Macrotus; species Macrotus californicus. Next base: position 7,450 of record VMDR010021629.1, on the reverse strand, counting down.
TGAAAGTTTCACCTCTGGTCACAAGTCCTCAGGGAAGGTGACCAAAGTGGACTTGTCCTCTAGGGGACAAGCAGCTGAGCCCCATGCAGTCTCTGTGAATGGGCCTGGTGATGGGGTCAAGAAACACTGGGTGACTTAGCAAATGGGCGTTGGGCTCTGCTGATTTTCCTGTGTTCTCTCCAAGACTGCCAGGTTCACGAATAGGAAAAGTGTTTCCTACCAGCATAAACTGAAATAAGGCACGATTAGACCAATACAATTTTTAAAACATTTTAGTGTAGCAAAGCCAGACCAGCCCTGTCTCAGTGGTCAAGAGACTCAACGGTAGGAGTCTGGATTGTAAGCTGAGTCTCATCACTGTTTTATTTGCTTAGGTGGAGGAAATATCTAACACAGAATATCTATGTTAAATATCTAACACAGAAAATGTCTGATGAATGACAGAACATGCTGGGTGACTGCCCAAGAAGGCCACGTAGAGATAACTCAGAGCTACACTGGGAAGTCTATTGTGATGGTAACTGAAAGGAAGAGGTAGGTCATGCAGGAGAAACAGCTTAAATTTTAGCAAGCATAGCAAACTCTAAAACCTTAAATTAAAAAAAAATTAGGTAGAAAGATATGAAGTCCTCTTATCCATTTTTGTAGATATTTTAGGATAGGAGGAAAAAGCCCTCCCCATCTCTAGGCTTGCTGTTCCCAGGTTCTACATCTCGGCAAGTGGAGCACCCCGTCCATCCAAGATTTGAAGTAAGAAGTCTGGGTGTCATCCTTCTTCCTTTCCTTGACCCCGTTAGAGCCATCGACAAGCTCAATCATTCTTCCTCTGAGATAGTTCCTGAATGGTGTACTCTCTCCACCTCCTTTGTCCTCAGTCCAGCCACCAACAGGGACATTAGTCTCCTGTACCCAACTCACTGCCTGCTCTGCCCAGTGAACTTGCTGATAGAGAGCGCTGACCATAATCCTCAGCACCAAGACCTGCATCAGAAACTTCAAAGGCTTCCCTAAGCTCTTATAATAAAATGCAAATCCGCTGCCACAGCCTGTGAGTGGGCCTCCTGGTCGGGATGTGGCTTCCTGCTAGAGATCCATTCTCTTCCTGGGAGGTGGCAGAACCTTTCCAGCCTCAGGCCTCCATCCACACATTCCTTCTGACTACATTTGTCAACTCCCCTTCTCTCCGTGCCTGTGGGTGGGACAGGGACCTGGTCTGTCCTGTTCACCACTCTTCCCAGCACCTAACGTGTCACGTGGGGCATGGGGCTGTCCTCTATGGAACCAAGGCATCGATGAAGAAGGCAGGCCCCACAGTCAACGTAATTTGCTTCATGTACTAACACTGATGACAGAAGCCACCATCTTAAAAGCAGGTTGCGATCTAAATTATTTGGGGAAGTCATTTTTTTAACGAAATCCTAGAGCAAGCTTTTACAACATGGGCTCTACTGACATTCTGGGCGGGGTAATTCTGTGTGGTGGGGGCTGTCCTGTGTGTATCACAGGTTGTTTAGCATCACCCGTGGCCTCCACCCACTAGATGCTAGCACCCCCGTCCCCAATTGTGACAACCAAATTAAATGTCTGGAGACATTGACAAATGTTCCTGGAGAGAGGGAGGATCACCCCTGGCTGAGAACCACTGATCCAGAGAAAAATTAAAAACTGGTGGTTAAGACTTTAATTCTGCCCACAAAATGTCTAATTAACCCATACTTTGCTTGAATCACATGAGCAATAATGCATTTTCATCTACTATCACCTAACCACCATTTACAACATCATTTCAGTGAGAACATGCATTGCAAAACCTTCCATGAATCATCATGGAGGGCGTGGCTAGTCCCTCCTGAGACTCAACTTAGCTTTCTGCCTCAGTACTCTCTGTGACGTCTGATGTCAAACATGTGGCAAAGAACTGGGGTGAGGGGACAAATAGGAAGTCAGAGAAGAGCTGGAGAAAGGATGGGCTCCTCATAGCTGATCTGATCATTCATGTCTGGGCCATGAAAACAGGAAAGAGAGACAGAGAACTCCTCAGTGTTTCGGGTCCTTCCTGAGAGCACCGTCCCACAGAATCCACAGGCATTCCCTTTCTGTCCATGGTGTGGCACAACCCAGGAGTGACACATGAAAGGCTGAATCTCAGTACTGCCCTAAACCCCTGCCCGTGCCCGCCCCTTGGACTCATGTAAGGCTACTGAGCTTGGAGCAAAATGGACCTCTGGAAAGAGAAATGACTTCCTCATTTCACCTGCCACAAGGCAACAATATTTTCAATTGCTGGTTAAATTGCAAATGCCCTGTGAGTCATTTAAATAAATCTCACACGTATGAAATAGTCAATTGTGTTCTCAGGGCAATTCCCAGCTGTAAAAATAGAGCCACATGGAACACATTTTTTTTTCTGCAGCTAATTGAAAATACTGCGCATATAATGCATGATTTAAAGCACCCAGGAGGAATTTCAATTTGTGCTCTCTATTTTAAAATGTACAATCAAATGCTGTCTTAAAGTGCTCCACACATTTAAGTCAATATTGCTTGCCTGAAGCCCCAACCACTCCAAAATTTTCATGCTATGAATTGATGACCTGAGATTTTAATGCTCTGAGTGACTTTCCAAACAGTGTCTTTAATGGGGTTGTGTTTCCTGGGAAAATCTCCAAAACACCAGCAAGATGCCTGCCAGGAGGAAGGGACCAGGTATAACATCCTTCACTCAGGAGCCCAAGCAGGGATCTCTTAAATGCTCACAGTGCTGCCCCTGGAGCTAAAGGATCTCAATATTCTTGATGGTTGATGAAATGGGAGTTGGCAGAGTCTGTGACAATGATGAAGGGACTGTCAAAGTAACATGTGCCAAAGAAGGAGTGCCCAGACATGGGGTCTAGGTAAAAGGGCAGTTACAAGCTTCATGATTATCTTCCATTTCCGATAGAGCATTAGAGCCTTCCTGGTTAATCAAACAGTTTCGGAGGTCCTACACCACATCAGGAGATGTCACAAGGAGGAAGGGAAAGCCCCACCTGACCTTGAGGGCTGCAGATGAACAGAGGACAGAAGTACTCAAAGGACTAAGAAACAAGGTTGAACATGGTGGGCAGCATTAAGGGTTCCAGGCAAACAAGGAAGGTCTCAAATTGGCTTTACTTTACATGCAATCACATTAAATTCAATCGTTACTGCCCCTCCGTACAGCAAATTAGTAGGAGGTGCAAATCAGAAAAGCAGCCATCACTCACACTGCTAGCCACAATGAGAGTGGCAACCAACAAATAGTAACTAGTAAAGAATTAAAGGCTTTGGAATTGAAAGTCAAATAACACAGTAGACACCTGATGCCTATTTACCGAATGAATTAAAGTAGGACTCACAACTCAGTGTTATTCATTAGATACACAAAGCTTTACCCCTTAGCTTTTGTTCCATAAATTAAGAAACTGAATTAGAAACAATAGCAGGACTCAGAAATGATCTGCTTCCATAACCTGTCACCAAGGGCTAATGTCTTTTTTTCATGTTTTATTGTTTATGCTGTTACAGTTGTTGTAATTATTCCTCCCTTCGCCCTGCTCTGCTCAGTGCCCCCCCCACTTCCATAGTCAATCTGCACCCTGTTGTCCATGGGTCCTTCACATGTGTTCCTTGACCAACCCCTTCACCTTCTTTCAAACAGCAGCCCTCCCTCCGCCCTCCTTACCTCTGTCAGTCTGTTCTGTGATTCCATAACACCTTATATTACCTGTAACTAGGACATGGAGATCCCCAACACCTGAGGGTGAAGGCATCTACTACGTGGAACTCCACGGACAACAGCCTCCTGGCTCTGATTGACCAGGAACTGCCTACAGCTCACAGGGGACTAACCCAGGTGGAGTCCTGTGACGCGAGCCATCAGCTCTCACTTGCTTTCATATTGTACTTATCAATTAACCTCCCGATAACCAGTGGGCTTCCCATGCAGATCTTGGTAATGTGGGGAATAGGCTCGTGGGTCAAGGGACCATCTTTCCATCCTCCCGTTTCTTATGTCTGGTGACTGTCAGCCTCTCTGACCTGTGACAACGCTGGGGGCGCTGGCAAAATGTGGCTCATCTTCTCTGCTTCGTGCCGTGAATCTCCCTAAGCCAGTGAGTTGCAACGTTTTTCATCTCATGGCACTCAGAAACTACTTACTAAAATTCTGTGGCACACCAAAAAATCTATTTTTTGCGGACCTAACAACAGAAGAAAGGTATAATTTTGATTCATTCACACTCGACAGCAATTGCTGTGTTGGCTGTTGTCATTTCTTTATTTGACAATAAGGGAAAAGAGGTCAGTGCCCCTGACTAATTAGTCAGGTGTGGCATGTTTTAAAAATTCTGGCGGCACACCAGTGTGCCTCTTGCGATCAGCTTCTTGGACATGACAGAAATAAAACGCGGCACCATTTGGTGACCCATCCTATGTTTTTTCCTCTCCCTTTGATACCACTGAGTTTTTATTTACAACATTTTTCCCCATGACAAATAGAGGGAAGGCAGGAAAGTGCTGAGCTTGTTTCAACACCTGAGAAGGGAGAAGACAAAGGAAGAGCTCAATGTAGCTCCATCAGCTTCCTAGCACACCTATGCCCCCACATAGGTTCATTTACGAAGTTCAGGGATGAAATGAATTGGCAAAATCGACACGTAACATCCTTCCTACCCCCACTCCAAATCTATTAAAGATTTTGCATAAAAAATAGATTGCATTTTTTTCATTAGATGACCAGGGATGCTCTGAGACAAGTTTTGGCAGCCACAGAGGTGATGCGGTGATACCTGGGTATACTTTCATCTCTTCTTTCTCAGTTTCTCATTCTGGTTCCTGTAATTAAGTCCCCTCTCTATCCAGATGTGATACCAGAGACCCAAAAAGGTTTAGCCCATCCACCCCCTTCAGCATAAGTTTTGGGCACGTATTACAAGTATTATAAAATAGCTATGCAGAGGAAGTTGGGAGGGTGTGTAAGAGGTAACAACTCCCTGCTTCCATCAGTTTAAATTCTGGGGGAATTTTATGTGAGAGAGACACCTTCCAAAGTAAATTAAACAAGTAACTAGAGATAGATGTATCTATGGGCACAGGATCTGGAAATATTCTGAAGTGGGAAGAGGGAACGAGGAATGGAGAAGATAAGGTAGTTAGAAACCACTTTACGAAGGGCTCATCCACTTTTATCTTCAGTCCTTTGCTCACTTCTTTCAGTACAGTTTGTGAACAAATAAAATCCCAAAGGAATATTTAAGAAGATGACCACTTTATTTTTACATGTTTGTTTTCCCAGCAACCATCTGGCCAGCAAAGTTCTGCAAACCTCAGAAACCATTTTAAGTGATGGGAAACACAATTCCACACTTGGCTTTGTTCACCCAAACACTGAGCTTCTTCCTCTAGCCTGAGTGTCTTTGCTGAGGTCCCCATGGGTGCCTTCTGAAGGGATTTGGTGAGGTTAGTTGAGGTTCAGCTATCTTCCAGAAGAAACCTGTGTCCACTTTTGCCCTGGCCGGTGTGGCTCAGTTGGTTGGAACGCTGTCCTGGAACCAAAGGGTTTCATGTTCAATTCCCCAGTCAGGGCACATACCTAGGTTACAGGTCCCCAGTCTGGGTGTGTGCAATCCCTAGTCTGGGCATGTACAGGAGGCAACCAACTGATGCTTCTTTCTCACATCAGTGTTTCTCTCTGTCTCTTTCCATTCCTCTCTGTGAGAGCAATAAAAAAAAATGTCCTCGGATAAGGATTTTAAAAAAAGAAGAAATCTGTGTCTGCTCTAACACAATTGTGGAATGGGCCTCTTGTCCAGTCCTAGATCTACATGTTTCAGGTAAATCATGTACCTGTTCTGTGACTCAGTTTCCTCAGGTATAAAATCAGTGGTAATCCCCTCTCCCATCCTGTACCTCAGAAGGTTGCTATGAGGATCGCAAGAGACACTGTTCTGAGAAACAACGTGACAAGTCTTAGGCACCACAGGATATTTCCTCGTAGGACCAGCCCTTCTGTACCTCCCCACATCCAAACCTAAGGCAGAAGAACCAGAATTTCTGGAATTAAAAATCAGTGACTTCACAAAAGTTCTTCTTGTCACCTTTGTCTAACCTCTGCTATAAGCTACAACACGGAGGCGTCTTTAGGCTGGAGGACGTCCAGCCTCTTGTCACAATTTTATAGTGACAGAACATCTTTCCAATGTCTCACGGAGAAGATGTTCACCAACAATGGAGCTGGTGAGTAGCTGAGATGTGGACATAAAGCTCCTACTGTGTGTATTGTCGTCTCACTGAATGGATTCAACTGAGGGAACAGAGATCACAGAGACTGAGTCATCTACCCTCATAACACAGCAAGAACAGGTGAGAGACCGCACAGACACACCCACACAGACACACCCGCCACCAGGTGATGCTGTTGCCAGAGGCTCCTCCCAGACAGATGGTGGACACTCCCGTCACCTGCCTCTCTCTCCCTATTCAATCCCTCCAGGTCCTTTTCCCTTCCTTCAATCTGCACTCAGGATTAGCACTGATCCCATTCTGGAACTTTCGCCTCTGCTCTTGTTCCCAGGTGCAGAACAGTGTTTTCAGCGTATCTGACAACCCTCCTCCCCATCGTAAAGGCATCCCTTCTCCCAGTATAAAGCTCTCTCTTCGATGAAGTTCTAAACACCTGTGCCTCCATGAGTGACAGTTCCCCAATAAGATCCTCCCCTTTTCCCAATGAGAAGATCCCCAACAACCCCTCTCCACTCCCACCCAAGTTTTGGTCAACTTGACTAGATAAACTTTATGACCAGTGTGTAAAATCCCACATATATGATTTGGAAATAGCACTTTTCTTTCCATCCCCACTTTCCATGAAGCAATGTAATTCAGAGTTTCCCCAGGCATCTTCTACATGCCAGCGCTCACTTTTTGAGTGGTCTGCCAATTTTCCTGAGCACACCAGCTCCTTCTCTTCCAAGTTGCCCCTGATAGGGCACTTTTTAAATTCAAGTGTGACACTGTCCCTGAAATATCTATTCTAAGCCATGAGAAGCCCTGCATGGGGCATCAGGATAGTTGCCCTCACAGGTAAAAATATATTCAGGTTCTGGCTGATGTGGCTCAGTAGACTGAATGCCAGCCTGTGAACCAAAGGGTTGCTGGTTCGATTCCCAGTCAGGGCACATGCCTGGGTTGTGGGCCTTTTGGGGAAGTATGAGAGGCAACCACACTTCAGTGTTGCTCTCCCTCTCTTTCTCTAAAAAACAAACAAAGCTTTAAAATATATATATACATTCCAGTCCCCACAGCTTATGACCATGCTACTCTTTAAAGTGGTCTTTCATGGTCATCATAAAATTTCATTTGACAGGAAGTAGTTTCCTCCCTAGCATACCCACTTCCTCTCCTTCCCAAGCACAGAGCTGCACTACATTTCCTA